>VDFB02038372.1:0-18981 GCA_007258455.2 Sequoia sempervirens
TCGAGAAGAGTTCCCCATCCTGACATAGTGTTACTTGTATGACTCTTACCACATTACCCACCTTATCTGTCTATCGGTGGAGCTATGAGGGGAGTTTCCCCCATGTAGTAATTTTAGGCCGATAGTGTTCTACCCTTAAATATAATATTATTCCAGTTCATCCAAAGTTGTCCCTATTTAAAATGATGGAAATGGCTCACATATCTCAGAACAGTTTCTCTTGCAACAATCTTTGAGATGAATTTAGATGTAGTGTGGAAACCAGAACATAGTTGAAGGTTCTTAACAACTCTAATAGTTGTACTAGGGGCCATGTTTAACAAACCAAATTCAATTGCTAACTTTTCACTATGGTGGCAGATAAATGATTCTTTATACCCTATTTCCTTCATTTGCCAAGCCAATTTCTCCTACTTTGCAACATAAATGATAGTTATTTGCAAGACACAAATGAATTCCAATGATTTATTTAGGTTTTAAAAAATATCGCAAAACCTGTAATAAAATATGAAGAAAAAATATGAAAATTCTTTGCAAGTTCTCATGAGGTTGTCTTGGATGAATCCACAAGCCAAATGTTGAACCTTGGTTGAACCTTGCCCACACTAGAGTAGTATTCAAGATTGGTAACTTAGGGAAAAATAGTAGAGGTAAGCATCACATATGACACAATGACTAGGATGCCTGCAAGCTGCAAACAAGGAAAGATTCTTGTTTTACATACCCAAGTGAAAAAATTACCAAATGAATGAGCATGGATTTGAAACCAAAACACATTTGGAACTAATCCAAGTCAAGAATTGGCTGCTTAAAACACTTAGACATTTCCCTTAAATAGGTGTGGTTCTTGGTCTTAATAAATCAAGAGGTTGTTGAACCCATACCGTCATGATTATTGTCATGATGACTATGATGTGTGCAAGTAGTCACAAGGCAATGATCTTTTCTTATGTGCCAAAGTGGTGTATTAATCAAGTGAATGAATTTGGATTTGAAACCCTGAGACATTTGGGACTGTTTTGTATCCAAAATCAACCACTTCTAACTATTGTGAAGATACTAAGTTTACTCTTAATAAGTGTGTTATTTGGTCTAAATGATCAAGAGGTTGATGAAGCTTGTAACATCAAGACTATTGCTGTTTGGCTTATAGAAACTATTAAATTCATTGGGGTTGTAAATTACTTGGGGTGTAAAAGTGAAATTGTAATGACATAAAAATTTCCTACTTGCACTTTTGAGTTCATATCCTACTCTCCTTAGAAAATATAACTTGGATGGGTGGAAAAAGTTGCAAGAGACAAGTGTATTAGATCAAGTTCATGACATTGTATTTTGAGTGAATAGCTTCATTTCATAAGTGGTCCACTAACTTATTGGCCTTTCTAGGAATATGTTGAATTTTGATAACATTGGTTGCATCCACCAATCTGGATAGGGAGGGTGGTGCAGGGGCACCATTGAAGAACTTTAGGCAATTCAAGTTGTTAAAGAGAAGTCTCTAGGAGGAAGACATTTTTGTAGTAAATAAGGTCTTGAATAAAATTAAAGCATGAAATCAATCATAAGTTGGTGGTAATTAGGTGTCTAGGAGTCAATAATTTTGATATTGCAAAAAAATTGCACTTTGTTGTAAAACCCAAAAGTTGCAAATGCAATATTTTAGGAGTTCAAGGTCAAATGGTAGTAAATGGTTGAATAAGGTAATTTAGTGTTGGTTGAGTGCATGAAGGTTCAATTAGGTTGTTTACAAACCATTTAAGGTTATTGGCAGATTCATTTTGTCAAATTTTGCAGTATTGCTAAAAATAGCTGCAACAAGACAATTTTTGCTTGTAATGGGAGAATCCATACTCCTCCTTTCAAATTAAACTTTGTAATTGATGGAGAAATGTTTTAAAAAATCTTGAAAAAAGGCTTGAAAAATGGATATTGAAGATTGTATTGAAAATACAAGTCTATAAACAACGTTTTATCAGAAAATTCACTATATTTATGTGTTTTCAAAACTTCACCAGCACTGTACGGCTTGTACAGTCATTGTGAGGATTTTAAATATTTAGTATTTTGTGTAGGCATGCTATATCTCTCCATTGTATCAATTTTGAGAGTATTACTTTAAGATTTGAGTGAGAACTTGGTAGTTTTTTGAAATCTGCCTGTAAGAAGGCAATGAGGGCCAGTTTTGAAGTTTTTATAATGTATCAGGAAATCCACATTCTGTAGGAGGTTGTGACTCAATGGATTTTATTCACCAATGATAGAGTAGATTTCTTGAAGGCTTAGAAAGTCAGGGGAATCAAGTTTAAAGGAGATGTGTGTTGCCCTAATGTTGTATAGGGCATTTTCCTTGTGAAAAAGAGGTGTTAAGGTTGGGTTTTTGCAAAATGGTGTTGGAACCTTCAAAGTTATGATAGATTGAGTTTGAGTAGGGTTAGTAAGATGTGTTGGAGCCATTTGTTGAGTTGTACAAGCCTAAGAGTTAGTATTTTGAATAAACCCTAGTATTTTACATGAAAAGTGAGGGTTTGTTGGGGCAGGACCCTAGATGACTTAAATCCTTGAACTGATCATGAAATTTGGAGTTTTGAATCACACTTAGTGACTTTCTAAGAGATTGAGTGGAAACTAGAAGTTTAGGTGGGAATTCCTTTGGAAAATAGGGCTAATTTAGTAGCCCAAACATGGGTAGGTTATTGAAAATCCAATTTGAGCTTAAGAAACCTTGTGAGTTCTTTTGGTATGTTGTTTCTATGGTTGAATAGTTCCACAAATGATGTTTGTTAGGTCTTTATATGACCTACACTTGTAGTTATTGGGAAAATTTGAGTTTTGAGGCTATAAGCATAATAAGTGCATCGTTGGGACAAGTTGAGAGAATAAAGTTGAAGAATTGATTCCTTGTTTTTGTTTGATCATTTGTGAACATTTGTGAGATTGGAAGAATCATCTCCACCCTAATTACATCAGAGGGCTATGTAAAGAGGAATCAATTTAGGGGAATCAAGTTTAAAGAGTTCACGTGCCTTGTGTACATTTCCAAATTTTGCATACATGTCTAAGAGAGCATTTCCAACCATAATATTTGAAAAAAATCCCCCATCTATTATACTCTGATGGATGTTCATACCTTGCTCCAAAGCTCCCATTTTGGAACAGGCAGGGAGGATACTGGCATAGGTTGTGGAATTTGGCTTCACACCTGCTAATTGCATTTGCTCGAAAGTTTCTAAAGTATTTTTAACAAATCCATTTTGTGCATATCCCACAATCATTGTATTCCATGAGATGACATCTCTTTTAGGCATTCTGTCAAATAGTTCACATGCCTTGTCTATGCTTCCACATTTTGTCTACTAGGGCAGTTGCAACTACAACATCTAACAAAATTCTTCTATTATTTATGCTTTGATGGATGTTCATACCCTATTCCAAAGCCCCCATTTTGGCACAGACAGGAAAGATGCTGGAAAAGGTTGTGGAATTTGGCTTTATACCTGCCAATTGCAATTGCTTGAAAGTTTCTAAAGTGTTTTCAAAAAATCCATTTTGTGCATATCCAACAATAATTGTAGTCCAAGAGATGACATCTCTTCGAGGAATTCTGTCAAAAACTTCACATTCTTTCTCTATGCTTCCACATTTTGCATACATGTCAACCAAAGCATTTCCAACTATAATATCAAACAAAAATCCCCCTTCTATTATGCTTTGATGGATATCCATACCTTGTTCCAAAGCTTCCATTTTGGAACAGGCATAGAGGATGCTAGCAAAGGTTGCAGAGTCTGGCTTTAAACCTGCAGATTGCATTTGCTTGAAATTTTCTAAAGCCTTTTCAACAAATCTAATTTATGTATATTCTACAATTATTGCAGTCCATGAGACCACATTTCTTTGAGGAATTTTTTTGAAAACTTCAAGTGTGGTGAGTTTAAAGTCTTGTATAGGTCACATGATACCATGTGGAGATTACATAGATTGTCTTAGAAATTTTTTATAAACTATTGGATAGACTTTGTTTTATACAATTTCATGGCATGTTATGGTTTACCCCTCTATGCATGAACATAATGTTGAAATACCAAATACAAGAGAAGTATTTCAGCAATTTTAAAATTTAATTAGAGAACATAATCCATCAAAGAGATGTAGAGACTAGACTCAACTAGCCTTCAAGTTTTATTTTCAAAAGAAATACCATAAAATCTATTAGTTTCTTTGCATAAATTCTGTGTTTTCATGAAATCTACAACTACAGGTTGAATTGCTTATCCGTATAGAAGTACCACGACCCAAGGGTGATGGAATGTGTTGAAGGCATGAGTTATATCTCCATTGGTGGTGATTTGCTTCTTTCCATTGAGTTTGGTGAATTTAGTAACCTTTTTCTTATAACGGCCCAGGTAGCTCTATTTTAAGGGTTTTGATCTTATAAATGAAAAAAATGGCAATTCCATCTATTGTCTAAGGCTATGGATCAATGGAATGGCATGAATTGTTGTAGATTTTGATGTTAGTGTGATGGTAGGAGTAGGAAGGCCAATTTAGTGTTTTGGGTTGATGCCCTGGTGGCATTTTACATGGTTTTTCAAGTGAAACTTGGTTGTAGAAGTTGAGTATTTCCAAACTGTTGTTGTGGTTGGCTATGCAATGAATTATTAAGCATGTACATACCTGTGTTAGAGTGTTTGAAGCATTGGTCTCAGTAGGGAAGCCCTGGAGTAGTGATTTTCAATAAACCCTTGATTTTTGCATTACAAACCATTTTACTAATTAAATCATCCCCCACAAAATAAATGACTAAGCATCAGAGGCATGAGATGTCCTTGGAGGAACATCAACTTCAAGTAAAATGGAATATGTGGAAGTATGTTGGATGGTAGTCCAAAGCTTGTAGACTTCTTCAATCTAGTATTTCAAATGATGGGTAGCTATGAATTCTCATTGCCTATAGGTTTTGACCATGTTAACTACTTCCATGAGTTTCTTTTGGACCTGATCATAGGCATCTGTACTACTAGCCACTTCAAATTTGTGCAGTACTACATTCTTTGCTGTGGCTACCGACTTTTCTTTTGCAACTTCAATGAGTTGGGTTTGTTGAGCCAACTACTCCTGAAACTGTATTTGTTGGTCCTCCATCACTTCACACAAATTTTCACTAGTTAGGGCTACATTATCTACTTCCTCTGTGCACTGAGTGTTCTTTTTCCCTTGTGATATCATGTAATCTCTATGCACCATTGCTTTCCTAAAAGCTGAAATATTTTTTCTGCAGTATTCTTTTCCTTCCCACAGAGCTTCATGCTCTATTTCAAATATCATGTAATCTAGATGGTAAATGTGAGCTTATGGTCTATTTTGAACTATTATAAAAAATGATTATAAAGCTTTGAAATTAAAAAAATTATTTGTTTGCAATTGGAATTGAAGTGGGAAGAAACATGGAAATGGTAGGGGTAGCTAACATGCTATGTAGTTTTGGTATTAGTTAAGATGAAACTCTTTTCAATTATTTATGGCATATTAGGCTATAATGCATTCCCAATTTCTATTCTATTGCAGGGTATTCCTGAGGCATCTAAAGTTCCTATACCTATTGCATGGCCACCATCTTCAAATCAATTACCAACCGGACAAGTTCCAACAACTGCAACATCATACAACTGCACCATCATAAGTTGCACCTCCCTCTGGAGGGCCAAATATTGCTTCACTAAATATTTTTCCACATGTATGCTTTTGGGCCTTGGAAAAGACGGGCATGGTCTTGTGCAATGTGGTCATCCATCAATCCTATATTCACCTTCTTTCTTTCTACCTTTAGGGTTTACTAGCCATGGGTGTTGGGGCTGGAGCTGAAGGTGGAGCACTGGAATTTCTTCAAAATAACCAATAGGTATAATATGTTAGTGCAGTTTTGCATTAAACACTTAACATAGCAACTTTTATTTCTCTTCACAGCTTGAATGTTTAGTTAATTGAGAATGAAATTGTTTGAGATTTTGTTTCTAAGTAGTATTAAATGCTTGTGGGATTTCTAACATTAGTTTCTATCTCAATTTTGTTATTGATTATATCTTGCATCATTCAGTTTCAAGCCCTTTGCACAATGGTTCAAGCCAATCCCCAAATTTTACAGGTTTGTTGAATCTATCATGTCATGTTTGAGTTCCACATATGCTTTATCTACATATTATTGATATGGCTAATTTTTGGTTGTCAACCAATGCTTCAAGAACTTAGCAAACAAAATCCCCAGCTAATGAGGCTCACACAAGACCACTAGGCTAATTTTCTTCGACTTATCAATGAACTTGTTGAAGGTGCTGAAGGATATATAAATTTGCAAACTTTTGGTCTAAATTTGTTTCAAGTGCTCATTCCAGTAGTAGTTTCAGGATTGTGGAAAGGTGTGTATTTGTGACAAAATCTTCATGGAAGAAGTAATGTGCCCCTTTGATTAACTGTTGAATGTTATATTTGAGCACTTGTAAAATAAGTACATTTTATTTACATGATTTATGCTCAATTAGGAGCTAGTTTTTTAAATACGTTTAGGTTTTTTAGCAGTTGTATCTATTAATCTATAAGCTATCCATCCGCCTTTTGAAGGATAACAATTTCTATTTATAGATACTGTAATATTGAGATGTACTCTATAGCTCTATTAATTAAGATTACATATTGATATAGATACTGAGATGTTTAGATGTAGGTCCTTAGATATTCCTAATTAAGTCTATTATGTATCAAGCAAGATAGGTAGAGCTTATAATTACCTTCTTATCATCATTACTGCTTTAACAAATCTCCTCCATCAAAATCTAATGAGGGTGCGAAGATCATTTATTGAATGCTTACCATGTTTTTTCCTTGAAAAATGACAAAGGAACATAGAAATTATATTAATGTCCACAAATGAACAAAGTATGTCAATGGCACGTAAATTATAGTTAGTTACATTAACTAATTGGGAGTGCAAAAATGAACTATTGAAAATAAACCAGCTAGGATGAGGTATTGAGAAACAAAGCTAGAAGGGTGTCAATGCAAATGGCAAATATTAAACAAGTTGCATGTATTCAAAAGTGATGAAATGCAATGATCTTGTGAAAATAAAGTTCTCTATCAAAGGGGGCTACCAAGAAAGGATATTGTGGTGACAAAATTGGTCAAAATTTGATAGGCCTTGAGAGAATGTGCTTTGGCTGAATTTTGCATTTTTTTGAATGTGGAGGTCACATCCATTTTTATTTTGGATGAAATAGATCCATACATATTAACCAATGGAAATAGATACAACTGATAAAATAATAAAACGCATTAATTTGGGGTGCAAGTCTGACACAACTGAACTTGGGTTATTATGATGTCAATTTCTTTGCCTTGCTACTAGGTGATGGCCAACTGTACTAGGATGGATTCTATTCTTTCTAATATTCCTTTGGTTTAAGTTCAACATGACTATCTTTTCTACATTCATTTTCTAGAGCTAGATTTTGATATGGGGGAGAAGTCATGAGCCCTACATGCATATCTCAAGAGTTAGAAGCATAAAAGGAAATCAGTTATAGACTACAAGTTTCCAAAATTAATAATGTAAAAGTGATTTGTTGGAAACTGTGATTTTCCACAATTTCTAGACGAGCACATTGCATGTTAGCTCCAGGATATTCAAGATTTCTAATTAGAATGTTTTTTCTTTATTCCAGATAAATTTTAATTTTTAACACTCTCCCAGTATCATTACAAAGCCATTGGATATGCATTGCCAAATTTAGTGGACATTTTAGACTTATAGGTCATGCCTTAGAGGTTTGTATTCCACCCATTATGCTAGGGATTTGCACCTAAACTTGTACAGGTTTGTCCAACATTAACATAGTCACATTTGTATGGACAATATGTTCAGCAGGCCAGGTATGAGTCATCATTGTGGTAGTTACACCTTGCCTCTAGATCATGTCCCACATAACTGAAATGAGGTTAATATTTAAAGATATTCCTTTCTTAACTTTATAAAGGCTCCCTTTTTGCTGGGTAGACAGAGGGCTCAAACATATGCCCTTCACTTACTTTTCAAAAGCATGGTCTGGTCTGAGTTTTCATGCATCCTTATACCATGATAGCAACATAAATTTATAACTTGGACACAATATGCATGCGATACAAAAGTGAAACTATTGGTATTTTATTGTTTTTATAGCCTCTGCAAATTGGTGCACACTCCCTTTAAGAGAATAGCCACACAACCAAACTCTTTACTAAGATGCCATGATGAGCATGGCATAGCTTTTGAGCTAAGAGCTTGACTCAATTCTCAAAATAGAAATTGAAGACCAACTCAAAATCAAACTGAGGATTGAAAAGGACTTTGCGAAGCCTAAATTTCAAAACTAAAATATCCCATAGATTATTCAAATGTCTTATTGGGGTCTTTGAAGAAAAGTATCTGGATATGCTTTTTCTGTGTAGAGGGATTCTTTATTGTTTCTTTCATCAATTCGTGTGATTGTTTTTTAGATCTTCTTTAGGTTTTGAATGTTGCAAATTAAGTATAAGGTTTTGAAGGTATAAAGTAAGTTTTTCAAGGTCAATCATATTTTATCAATTGTATCATAGGAGCTATGTAAGAACTGCTTGAATTTGTGTCTTTCTCTAAAATCAGATAAAGTTATTATTAAACCATATCATATGTTTCAGAGTGCTTCATTAATTCAAATATTTTGAGAGCATCCTTGCAAAGTCCATTTTGTGCATATCCTGCAATTATTGCATTTCATGAGATGACATCTCTTTGAGGCATTTCATCAAAGAGTTCACGTTCCTTGTGTATGTTTCCACATTTGCTGCATGTCTAACATAGCATTTCCAACCATAATATCTGACGAAAAACCCCCATCTATTATGCTTATGGATGTTCATACCCTACTCCAAAGCTCCCCATTTTTTTACAGGCGAGGGAGGATGTTGGCATAGGTTGTGGAATGGCTTCACACACACTAATTGCATTTGCTTGAAAGTTTCTAAGCCTTTTCAACAAATCCATTTTGTGCATATCTCTCAATCATCATATTCCATGAGATGGCATCTCTTTCCAGGCATTATGTAATTTATCCATCATTTATAATTTATCCATCAAAGAGTTCATGTGCCTTTTGTATGTTTCCCGGTTGCATACATGTCTAATGAGCATTTTCGACCATAATATCTCGAAAAATCCCCCATCTATTATGCTCTGATGGATGTTCATACCCTACTCCAAAGCTTCCATTTTGGCACAGGCAAGGAGGATGGTGGCATAGGTTGTGGAATTTGGCTTCACGCCTGCTAATTGCATTTTCTTGAAAGTTTCTAAAGCCTTTTCAACAAATCCATTTTGTGCATATCCTGCAATCATCATATTCCATGAGATGGAATATTTGAAACCCTTCAATGCTCCTAGCTGTCTACAAATTGTGTGATCATCTCTTTGAGAACATCATGTGATTTGGAGTTTGGATGCAATCTGCTTGATTTTCCATCAGGAGGACTCTTGTGTGTCGCTGGGAGTCATGTCAAAGTCCCACCGATAGCCCGAGTAGTTCTGAAGCAATCATCGAGAGGAATCTTTCCTGTCATTGGGAGTCATGTCAAAGTCCCATTGATAGCCCGACAACACTCAAACTCATCGGCGAGGGAGGTGGACATCGGTAGGAAAAAGATTGTGGTCCCTCTGATGCCCCGAAAGGGAAAAGATTAGTTTGAAGTTTCCATCGATGGGAGAAATGAACATCCGCAAGTTTTATGGTTGGAATCGCAAGTTATTGGGTGAGTTACTTCCAGGCCCTAACTGACCTGCAAGTACTCATGAATCATGTGAGTAACTGGAAATTTTTTGAACTATGATTGATGCCTTTACTGTCATCGGGGAGGGTATAGGCTTTCTCTTCTAGTGCTATGGATTAGATCCAATTCATCTAGCATTCCAACATCCTTGGTTCATCTTGTTTGGTGATGAGTCCCATCTCTTGGATTTTTGGTCTATTTGTTAGACTATTTATAGTCATCCAATTGGTCTCACAAGTTTTTTCCCTTCTGATAGGATTAGGTTCTTTTGTTTATTAGATTACTTTTTAGTTTTTGCTTTAGTTTTAGATATCCTTTTAGTTTTTCATTTTTATGGAGCCTCTTTTTGGCTCCTTTTTGCTATTGTTTGTAGATGTATTTATGAGTTGCTAACATTTCTTTTGAAAGCTAAAAAAATTGGTTCATGACTAAGCATTTATGAGAAATTGTGAAGGGGAAAGTCAATCTTGGAATTTAGGAGGGATTCTTTGTACAAATAATCCCAACAACATTCTCACTCATATAGAAATTAGTCTAATAGAACTCAACTAGGTAATTATTTGTCTATATTTTACCATTTAATAAAGATTAGATGTTTATGATTTTGCGTTGCCAATGCTCAAGGCTTACATGCTTGCACTCATTTTTTTAGAATGCCCAATTTGAACCACAAACAACAATAAGGCTTTCAAAGCTATCACCATAGATTACCACTCCCAATATGTGTTATCATAGTGGTCACACCTAAAATGAATGTGGTCCCATTGACCTAGAAAACTCTCCAACCATAGATGAGAGAAGGGGTTTCCACTTCTATATATAATCTTTCTTGTTTTTGAATGTAAAAGCTCAATTCTATCACCTATGTGCATAAGGAAAGAGGATTTTCCCTACTCGAATGACATGCTAGATCATTGATTAAGTCAGGATCCTATTTAAATTTCTTAAAAGAATGTAATAATGTGTTTTCACCTTTCTTTGAATCAACATATTCTCATCTTTCTTTGAATCAACATGTTCTCATCTAGAAAGTAATTTTAATGTATCCTTTATCATGTTTTGTGAAACTCCAGACTAGAAGGTCATATTTCTTTCAGATTTTATTCTATGGTAATAAGCAATACACCTTTTTTCTCATAATTTTATTCATGAATAATTGCGCTAAGCTATTTGTCCTTCTCTTACTTGATGTATATTGATACTAATAGTGTTGAATTTCTTTTGATCCCAAGATCCCATTTATCCTAATTTAACTCTTCTAGTCATGTTTATTTAGATAGTGTTCCATACTATTCACTAGATTTTTTATGGTGAATAAATTTAAATAGAGTAGAAGATGAAATACATTTGCTCTTATCATATTTGGTATAGAATGATATATGGGATACTTACACAAAAATTTATGGTTGTAATATAATTTATGAAATAAGAAATAAGAGAATCAAACAAAACATGTTGACCATAAACAATCCCTAAATCAAACATACTCTTGATTTGTACAGGTCCATGTTTCCTTGAAAGAAGTTTATATATGCATGTATGAACCAAAGAAATTGATGAACATTTAGTTTTCATTATTTGAATTTAAATTTTTGTTGAACTCTTTATAACTATTCCTAAACAATGTAGGCTATGGATGGAATTGATGCATATGCAAATACAAAGGAAAAACCTTCAACCATAATAGAGATCTATAAAAGAATGTTGGTAAGAAACTTTTTAGATGGATTTTCTTTAAGAAAAGTTTCATAGAAGTATGTGAGATTCGTAACATGCAATTTGTTTTCTTGTTGCATTTATCACAAAAACAAACCTGCCTCTTTTGATTGTAACAGAGGATGTAGAGAGTGAAGCATTGGCTACTTTGATCTTTGAAATTGATTTTTTTTTACTAAATTGATAATGTTTGAAGTTTCTTTTTCTTTCTTAGATGAGTCTAATTAATAAGTTTAATGGTGTGTTGTAACTTGCAAGTGAGTATGTTGATATGATAAGGGCTAGCATTGTCGATCCTCTAAAATTTATCAAAATTGCATTAGTTGATGCAAAAAGGTAAAACTATTTATCTTTGTTATAATTAGTGGAACTTGCAACTACAATATTTGATAAAATCCTACTTGGCCAATAGCATTGGATTTTTGTCTCATCCAAAGCTCCAATTCACACACAGGCAAGGACACTTTCAAGCATATCAATTACAAATTTACAATCAATAATCAAGCTATTGATCGGTTGTTCAGGAATAAGGTAGTTGTATATCACTAATTGAATATTGTCTATTTGTTTGTTGTCTTGCATGAATTCATCTGTTTAAAAATTGTAAGAGATAACTAGGAAACATTATATCTAGTGCCTATGTTTAGGGTGCCATAGTTGGAAAAGGAAAAAAAAAATGTTTGAATTTTATCATTTGTATTATTTGACTTTTTTGAGTTTTTGATGTGCAAATTTTGAAACCTTATTTTCAAGTTGCGGCTCCAAATTGGAGAAGTGAAAGGTGAATACCAGCGAGGAAGAGTTTGGAGGACTTGAAACCAATAGTGGTGGGAAAGTTGTGGATTTTCAAGGGGATTAAATAGGTCGAGCCCTTATAGGAGGTCGCTGCCCTTCCAAAAGGACTGCAGTTAAGGAAGGGGGAAATAGTATAAGTATATGAAAATAGGAGTATTCTATTTATATAGTGTTTGTAAGTTGTACAATGTTACTGAGATATTGAATGTAGCCAATGAGATTTTGATTTTCCAATGAGGCTTAATGAAGTAAATTTTCAGAGTGGTTTTTTCTCCACTCATAAATACTGTGTTGTGGCTCCTCTTTATTTGTAATCTGTTTGTGTTTGTGTCTAATCAATCATATTTGTTCAATCATTTTAGTCTTCATTTCATGGCGCTTCTTCAACATTTGAATATTTATGATACTTAGGGAACATGCATATAAATTTGTGAGGGGATTAATTAAGTTAGATTTGATTTGTAATGACTAAATATATGACTAAATACATGACTAAATTAATGATTAAATATGTGACTAAATATATGACTAAATAAATGACTACCATGACTAAATAAACACCAAATTAACGACTAAATCAATGATCAACCAATGAGTAAATAAATGATCTAAAATAGTTTAGTCATAAATTGGTGGTGTTATAAATGACTACAAATAAAACCACTCAAAATAGTCATGTGACTAAAATTAATGACTAAATATGGCACCACCTAAATACCAAACCAATAACAAACAACACCAAATCAATGACTTAAATCAATGACTAAATAAATGACTAAAATTGTTTATTCATAAATTTAGTGGTGTTATAAATGACTACAAATAAACCACTAATAGTCACGTGACTAAAGTTAGTCATTTATATATAATTTTTAGTAGTTTATTTAGTCATATATTATTGTTTGTGTACTAGTGAACACACTGGGTAGAAAGTTTGTGAGTAGAGGCTCACAAAAGTGGAGTTGAATGGTAGAACCATTCTTCTAGATTGCAAGCAATTTGTAGTGAACTCCATCATTGTCCAAAGTGCACATGAAATAATTTCTTCTTCCTCTTCTTCCAACACTTCATCGAAATAAGCACTATCCTCCTTCCACAACTTTGTTCACCATTCTTCTCTCCTCTCATGGATTCACATCCACCATGTATCACCCTCTTCCACCAAATATACTCTACTCTCCTCTTCTCATTCATGGGTTCAATCCCACCATAGACTAACCACCTCCACCAAGCTCCACCTGCATCATCCTCAACAACCTCTACATGCAAATACTTATTCATACACTAATCTACAACTTCATAATCTCTCTTACTATTTACTTGCACTAGATCTTTATTCACCTTAACAATATTAAATTTCAACTCAACCTCCTCTTCACTAAATTCAAGAAAATTCAACTTTACCTCTTTCTCTTTCGTTGTCCCATCATCCTTTTCTTCATCTTGTGTTGCAATTTCTTGACACTCCATCATTGTAACTACATCCTCTGCTACTGCAATTCATCAATAGCTGCCATTTCTTCATGTTCTATTGTTGCAATCACAATTATATCTTCATCCTTTTTAGGGGCTACTTTCACTTCTTTTTCATTCTCTCTTGAGCTACAACACTCGTTTTCTCTACTCTTCTTCTTCTTGTCTTCTTTCTTCTTCTCACTTTTCTTCACCAATATCCTCTCATCTTTGCCAATATTCTTCTTCAATTTATCTATCCTCATCTTGATATTTCTCACTTTCTCATGGACCATTTATCCCATCCTCTCAAACTTCTCATTTTCTACCTTCTCTCAATATTGTTCTCAAAACAATATTCTCATGGGTCTCCTCATGACTCACTCTATCTTGTCTGCTACAATCTCACCTCAACTCACATGCTCTACATTTCCATGGCTTGTCCCTCTCAAATCTCAATTTCTTAGGACTCCTCGCACAAGACTCCTCGCACACCTACACCAATTCTTTCAAGCTTCTCAAACAATTCTACCATGCTTCCTCTGTCCACCCACTAGTCCTGGCATAAGTTGACTCACGTTTGACAATCTACATATGCACTAATAATCTCTAGCTCTGATACAATTTGATGCAAGAAAAAACATAAAAACTCCAAACTCGATGTGAATATTGTAGCCCCACAAGGAAAATTCAAACAACTCTGAAAATGCACTCAAACTCATGAAAAACCTCTTTTTGAAAATTATTTTGAACCATCAAACCAATGCCTTTTCAACTGAAAACTTAGAAAATGAAAGCTCCCACATTCATCTATAAGAAAATAAATAGTTCATAATTTTTCTCCCAACAATATTCATCTGATTTCATAGTCAAAAACATCAAAAACCCTTATTTTCTCACATTCAACAACAGATAAAGATCACCTTTAAATGATGAAATAAAATGTTTGAAGATTCAAATCAAATTTCTTTGCACAAATTGAGACTAAAAATAATTAAGAAACCTAAAGCTTTATTTCATTCCAATATGCTTGCAACAACAATGATGTACAATAGCTTCCACATTCTCATACTATGTCAACTAACAATACCAACTTACAAGAAAACACAAGAAAACTTCATTTTCTTTGGAGAACACCTACAAGCAACCCAAAATATGATTATTTTTTTCTTTTAATAGAAAAAAGAACCTGCAACACTCATCAATTGACATCAAATCCTCCTTCCTTCAAAACAATCACCATTTTCTCACATTCCACATCTCTTTTCCCTGCCAAAAGCTTCTTAAAACTTATCACTTTCTTCATATCACTACTCCCTCATTCTTACTAATCTTCTAAAATGGAATCTTGGTTTTATGTGTCTCCTTCCTAGATTTCTGGAACATTTTGAATTTCTGTACTATGAGAAAGTTATGCCTAATTTACTAAGATTGGGTCTCACATTTATAACTCAGACAATCTTCCTCTCCTCCAAAATGCCAGTCGAACCTTCAGAATGTTCATTACTCCTTCCTGGATGTGCATTTTCCTCTTTCAAATATGTGCATTCAATTGTAATTCAAAATTGGTCTTCCCACCTCACAACCCACTCTCTCCACTTCCCCCAATTCCTTGCATTCCAATCTTGCAACAAAATGCAAATTCAAATTTTCAAAGTGGAGTTATAGAGCATATTAATTGCCCACTCCAAGTGTGGGTGTGGGATTTTCCTTTTTGACAAATCAACATCTTTCAACAATTTAAAAACAATTTAAAAATGAATCAATTAAACAATTTGATTTTACCACAATCCATCACCAAATTCTACTGTGTTGGGGGAGTTGAGGATTTAAAATAAATGTGCCTACAAGAAAAATCAAACAAAACACAAAAATAAAAAATTTAAAAATTTGTTGTGTAGGATTGTTTGTGCACTGGATGCCTCAATTATCCATATTCAAATAAAATGGCATTGATACTTTTTTAAAAAATCAACTCTATTAATTATCCATACTCATAATTAATACATTTTAATTCAAGCTTCCTAATATCTTTGACATAAATAATGGCATCAATATTGACCTACAATGCAATATAGTCCTAGAGTTTCTTGATCTTGCTTTTACATTTGGAGAGGTTTTCAAGATCAAGCTTGAAGCACATTACCCTTAGCTCTCCACATCTAAAGGTTTGTCCTTGTCCTTGTTATCCAACCTTTGTAGGACCTTGTCTAGAACTCACATATCAAGTTTGGCTCCTCCCCATCTCACTCAAGAGATTTTTGACATATTTATAGCTTAATTAAACTTGTCTAAATCAAATTAATCATAATATAAATAATAAGAATTGTTCAAGCATAAGAAACATAATTTAAAGATTGGATCATATAGGCATAACTGCATAAATTGAAAACACCGTTTGTAAAATTTCTTTCATGCCAAAAGAGAATAGAATTGCAAGCAACAATTCATCTTAAAATTGTGTCAAAATTTAATAGGTTAGCAAGAAATCACAAAATATCATTAAAATCCTTGACTTAAGTTACCCTTATGAAACATAGGCCAATAGCTACTTCATGAGAAATTTGAGTTTACTATGAAATTTGTACACAATCCACAATATCTACAAAGAGAGGATAAAAGTAAACATCTTATTTCATTTTTTTTTAAAGTTTAATTAATGTTCTAATCTTGCCAACACATCTTGAGAGTATTTGTTTTTAAACTTAAAAAAAAAATCTTTAAAAAAAAATCTAGCTACCTACTGATAGCTTTATTCTTATAGTTGCTTTGATTCAATATGAAAATAAATTCAAAGAAAATGCATTAGCTCAATGATAAAAAAAAATATTGACAATTGATCAAACACTAACAAAAATGAAGCCATAATTGAAGGAACTTAGTAGCTCTATCACCTATCCCTCCCAAATACCTTTTTAGAATCTAATATCTTTGTGTTGTGGCATAATGGCAAAAAAATTTTGGTTGATGGGAAAAGGTTAAGGAGGTAAAGAAGATGTGGCAAGAGAATTTTACTTAAATTTTGGCTTAAACTTTTAATTGTATGAAAAAAATTTGGGGGAATTTTTTTCACTTAATTTATTTTGATGGCACCTAAAAAAATGGCAATGTTATAATGTAGTAGATTTTTCCTACATATCACAATTATGTATTTATTGAATTGATGGCAGTCTTTTTAATCTTTAATATCAATTTATATATTTCGCCAAGTGCTCTTCACTAAGGGAATAACTCTTTACATAATAACAATTTTTAGTTGTCTTTCAAACCTTTCAATTTTGAGGATTTTTTTTGGTAGAAGTAATGATTATATTTAATTTAATGGATCTTGGTAATAGATAAATTATAGTAGTTTTATGAGATTTATGTTTTAGATTTAGTGAGAAAAAGGATGGAATGAACTATTAATGTGTATGATTCACCTAGTTGTGTGAATCGAGACTAGTTCAAATAAATTAGATGTCAGTCAAACCAATAAAAGTAAGCAAGTGTTTGATTCATATTGAATTTATGGTATTGCATCTATGTTATAAATTCTTAGATATCAATTTGAGAATTCCACCCACCCTTTCTAAAATAAAAATTCCTTCAACATAGTAAATTAGGGTGCATGAAAATGATTAATATTTTCTTTAGACTATTATAGAGTTTCGAGTTCAAAGAGACTTTATATTTTTGGGACATTCAACTCAACCAATATACCAAAGGCCACTTGACACTTAGTTGAAAGAGGTTGATTATTCATGCACATGTCATTTGTGTTCTTGATACCAATAGGTTGTCATATAATTTAGAATGTTTATCCTCTCATAAAAAAGAAAAATAGTTAACTTGTTCAAGAAATAATAACTTAAAGACTATAGAAATGCCAATTAAAATTTATTTTCAAAATACATCATGTTAGTTGTATAAGAAAGAACTGCATACCTTAGTTTTTTAGCATTTTTATTTTACACTTAATTTTGTTGTAAATGCAATGTCTTAATGTTTAATTTTTTATATGTTGTTGATAGGTGAATCCAAATTTTGAAACTTATCAATTTTTATCCAATACAAGTCTTAAATATTCTCAGTTAATCTTCATTGTAGTCAATCATACGCCCTAAACTTGACTATGAACATAAATCTATCCTTTGGGAAAGACAATCCTTGTAGCCTTGTCCTATTCCAAATATATTTTTCCACTTTCCTAAGTTGGCTCTTTCAAATAAGTTAAAATTTACCCATCAACTTGCATTCCATATACTTTAAATTGAGCACCAAAGATATTATATTTAAGAACAATCCATGCTCATCATTAGTACGAGATTAGATAGATCTAGATATATCATATTGTGAATGCTTGATCTAGACCTGCTCAAACATGATCAAACAATTGAATGTTAGTCATTAAACACATCTAAAACAATCATTCCCCATGCAATTCATTCAAATGCCAATAACAAGAAACAAAGTGAAATTAAACAAATGAAATCTACTAAATCTTGCTCAAAACATTCAAACCATCATCCCATGGGGGAATTGGTGCTACTTTGATGTGGAAAGTAGCCCTTTCCCAATTCCTTGCAAGCTTTGATGATGAACAATGTGATCCTTGATGAAATTCTCAATAACCTAGCTATGGTGATGAAAAAATATGAAGAATTTGATGAAAATAATTGAACTTTGCTTCAAATCTATAGATAGTGACTTTGCCTCAAGTTGTGGATCCCAAATGAAATAGAGGAGCCTTCCATTTATAGGAAAGAAGGATGAAGAGGTGAGAACATGAAGAATGTGGGACTAAAGATGAACCAATAACAATGTACCACTTGTCAACATGCTATTGAAGAGAGGTGGAGCACATTTTGATCAATGTGCAAATAAATGGAATTAGGTGGAAATCTGAAATTTGAAAGATGGCTTGTGGAGGAAGAGTTGGAAGATTAGTTAATGCCAAGTTGGCTCAAGAAAAGGACATGTAAGAGCCTTAAATTCCATGTTGGAGGACAAGTACTTTTAGGAGGGAGATTTCAAATTAGAGTGAACATTCCAACAGATGCCATTTTGAATGAAAAAAGAAGAATTTATAAATCAAATAAAATTGGATTTTACCAGTGCTGGCAAATCTAGAGACGGATAATTAGTGTTAGAGCTAATCGTGATTTAATTAACTTCAGATGGAGGTTATTTGATTTTGACATT
>VDFB02038377.1:0-27167 GCA_007258455.2 Sequoia sempervirens
CCATGAATCTCCCATAGAAAACTTTTCATCTCTTCTAAGAGTCATAAAAATATGGGGCAGCTTCAAAACGACCATTCTTGCACCAACAAATAGATTAAGTATTTTGGCCTTCTAAACAAGAGGTTTTAGTATAGGCATTTTGTTCATGGGGGATCATCCATGAGGAAAGAGACTATTGCTACCCTTCTTGTTGGAACAATCCTCATGATACTTGAACTTTCCTCAAGTACCCACACTTATATCTCAAGTAGAAGTCGCTTGGCTTTAGCGTGTTCCCGATTGGGTCGTTCCCTTGGGTGAATACTTTTTCCCATAAGGCAGTCCCTCTAGAGAGAGATAAACAAAAGTGAGCAAGCACATCCGTAGTTTGATCAATCTTCGTTGAGAAACAAAGAAAGAAAACAAATGATATACCTAACTCACACTCACAAAATTTTTTCAATTTTAAGAGCCCAATTGAAATGTGGAAGCAATATTTTATGCCACTTAATGTCACCAAAAAGACTTTTGATTCTCAAGATCACCGTGAAGCGCAGGAGAAGTGCATACGCCTTTTTAGATGATATTACTTTGAAAAAAATATTACAAAACATGGAAGAACATGTTCATTTTAACCTTCAAAGCAAAAATGGATTCTTTTTAAGCACCAACTTTAAAGTGTGAGATTTTCTTGTTCAATTGTTAAGTCCCCAAAAAACCTTCTAGTAAGTGTCTAAGGTTCATTTTTAGCCCAACTTTGAAAAAAAAATCCAATCAATGATTAATTTTAAACCCCAAATTGATCTAGTTGGCCTAAATAGAAAACAAAAGAAACCATGAATACTCTAGACTATTACAATAAGCATTTAAAAATTCTTTTTTCAAGTCCAAGTTCAATGTCCACTTCTCCAATTCAAAACTGCTTGTGATTTTTCTAGATTTCTCCACCTTGCTACACTGTTGTATTAGTGATCCCAATGTGATAGAGGTTGGCACTGGTTCTTTATGCAAACTTTGAAGTTTCAATCATGTGTCATCCTACACCTGTCATCAAAACCAATAGCTTTTGGTAGGGTCATTGTCTTCACTAGAATGATACAGACTCCTACAAGCTCAACTATCAATTGTTTCACTGTATTCATAGTGTTGGTTTCATAATGACTTTTAGCTTGTTGGAAAAATACAAATTAGGGAATAGTTCCTCACGCCAAAGGATATGTGACAGTATATTAGAGTTTCAAAAAATCACAGTATTGTTACATTTATCAATGATATCCTCGGTTTTAGAAAAAATACAAGATCACTTCAAAAAGACCTTTTGGGTCAGTTCAGCTTTATTTAATATATGTCAAAAGATATAAAACATAATATCAACCTAAAAGATCTCATAAAGTAGAATATCATTTTCTTTTCACACATCACAAAGCAGAATATTGAGCTAAAAAATAAATCTGAGAAACGTCACTTCGAGAAGGCCATTCAATTCTAATAAAATAGATTCTACCACCACAAAAAAGGCTACCAATCTCCTGCTATCGATCTCACTCTTTGTTGGCTGGTTTCATGAATGCATTGCCTGATATAACAAATTGTATTACAGAATATAATGATCTCACAAAGAAGTCAACACTTCAAACAGTAAATGATTACCTCTGTGAAGTTATCAAGCCTTGTGCCAATGTAGAAGCCAGAGTGGAAAGTGATGAAATTTATGAGAAAGAATCAACAAATCTTTGCAAATAATTTATAAAATATAATTGTAACCTGGCGGTCAAATGAACAGTGATGATCATTTCAACATCTACTTAACAGGCCACTTGCCATGTGAGCATATTTCTCTTTAAATGTCCCCCCCGATGATTCAATAAAACCAACGTTCTCCCTCAACAAATGATGCGTCCTTCTATAGTTGTAAACTCTTCTACAGATGCCTTCAGTGTCACAATCAACCAATGATGAAAAATGCACACTTATTCACAATTGAGTGGCTTGGATCAACAAACAAAGGAAGCTAAATTTGATGGAGTGAGAGTCAAGTTAAATAAACAAAAACACTGTGAGAATAAGTAATTGATATTAAATCTACTGCAACAAAGATCGCACACCTTTTATCAGCTTGAAAAGGTAGGCAAATTGTGGAAGCATATATTGTTAACCCTGCATTATTGAATGAGATGAAAACCTAAAAGCTTATTAAAACAGATACAACCACTCTAATGCCATAGAATAATGATTAAGGGGATCAATGCGTCCTAAAGGAAAGCACATTGTCAGAAACATAATGCTATAATCAATTCATTTGCAAGATCGATTTATAACCCTTTAACAATTAATGCAGAACAAGAAGGTCAAATCCAAGAATTTCCACCACAAAAATTCACAAATTTAAAAGATTGCCATTTCTTCAAACAACCCTACGCCATCACCCACCACAACTCTCAAATGGGTAGCACAATGTCACAGGTACGCAGGATAGTAATTTATCCAAGCATCATTTATCAATGGTGTGGCATGGCAAAAACAAACATTTATCAAACATTCAACCATATCTTAATGTCTTATTAGAATATTTGTTATTTTAAACCTGCATTTAATCAATGACCAATACGACTAACTCTTGTTCATTCAGTAAACATGGTGTACTTTTTAGTTAAGGGAAATTAAAAAATGAAGAAACGAATCCAAAAATTAATTTCATTACATCGTATTGCAATGGACAAGGATTTTTGTGGGTCTTCATTTGAGGGAGTTCTTCTTTGTTCTGCACTACTGCTATTGGAAGATAAATTACATATGTGCTTAACTAACGATTTACAATTACACACTAGAAGATAAATTACAAATCAAAGTGAAATCTGCTATTTTTTTCTTTATAATTAAAAGGGAAAAAAGATATTGCCAACCAGTCAAAAAGATAGCACATCCAAATGACAGAAAAAATATTATATCCAATGTTGCAACCACTCAAGATTACTCAAGAAAAAGATACTCCAAATATCTCAAGCGTTGAATCAATATGAGCTATAATAGCTGATCTCGCCATACAACCTGCAACACCTCTGTGTAAGTCCCCCCCACCCCAAGTTGTTGAGAGAAAGTGACTGACATGCATACCCAATCATTCCATTGTCACTATTAAATACTGATGTTTCACGTTAGAAAAGAAAATTGTGTAGGCTATCTTTTGTTGGGAAGTGAGGTGAGTTTTTTTTTTCAGAAAAAGTAAAATGCATATTTTATCCTTCAAGTGACACAAGCAATACAATCAATGCAACTTTCATTCTTTTAAACGTGATCTCCACAAGCAACACAATCAAGAGTTTCTATGAATCACAGTTCCCATTATTCATTCCTTGCAGCCTACGTAGCACTTGGAAAGGTCAACATAGGCCATAATATTAGAAAATCAGGTCCTATGTGCTTGCTTGCTAATTTTGCTAGTCGCCATCTCCTCATTACCTGGCTTTGGATTATTATCGGGTCTTATTGATGCCAGCGCTCATGCCTAAAGGAAGGTCACAATATATTATGGAGACTGCTCATGCCATATCAAACATTATAATTGACTCCAATGGTGGTTTGAGGCCGTCAACTACATAGTCTTATTCATGTAGCAACCAATAATATGTCAAACACGCAGGGTAGTAGGATGTTGGTTAAAGGTTGAAGAATTCAGCTTTATGCCTGGTCCTGCAATCATTGCATTCTCACTTCTTTGGAACCTTCGCAACTTCTGATTGCGTAGGTGATACTATTGGCTTGCTAGGACCCTGAGCTAAATGTTCTTCCCTCCTAGAAATCTTCTTTTTGTGGCTTGCTTTTTTCTTTGCATGACATGCTTCAAATAGATCAGAAAGAGTCTTTTCTCTTGCATTACATATCATGAGAGCATATCATTCTCTACGCTGCAAACTCTCCCAGCAGCTTTGACTTGACATATTTTAGTTTCATTTTTTTTCTGTTGAGGGGCGTTCCTGGTAGGAATTTACAATGGAGGGTTTGTGATAATGATGGAGAGGCGAAGCTTGCTGTTAGAGAACCCATTGCTACAACCATTTTTTTCACATGAATTGATTTAACTACTAATTTTGACAGACGTGAATTGTGTTTTGGTCTTTAATGCTAAATCTTTCACAGGATTTGATTTAAATGCAAATTTTATTTCGGGAAGATAGAGTTCTTTCTGCAAATATAATGGTCAAGCTAGAGAGTAAATTGATCAGATATTTAATTGTTTTATTTTAAGCATTTGATAGCTGTAACAAATACTTCTCTACATTTAGCTTCAACGTTGTCTTTAATCTTTTCTATTTCCACATAGTAATCAATATTAGAGAGAATATTTAAAGCCTCTGAGAATTTAGTCTGAAGCTTCTTCAAATTTAGACAAAACTTGCCATGGCATGTAGGGTCCTCTTGTTTCCTTTATGATAAAGCGACGATGCTCTTTGGCGGAGTGTTGGTAGGTGGTCATCGAAGTATGTGAAAGAAATATTTTTTAAAGATATTCGACTGAGTGTACTAAATCTCACTCATTAAAGATGACAAGAAATTACTTTATCTGGTTGGAACCTTCTTTTCAGCCTTGGAAGTTGTCTTCTTTTCTGCAAGAGGAGCTTTCTTTGCCACAAGATTGTTCTTTGCAAAAGGATTCTTCTCTACTTATAATAATCACAACTTTCTACAAAAATAATTTTTGATAGTTGGACGATAGAAGAGTAAAAAGATTGATCATCAAAAGTCATTTGTGCTTATAATAATGAAAGTTCTCTCATGCTTTTAAAAATTGGATTTTTAGCTATAACCATTGTTTAGTCTTTTAGAGATTTTGCATGACAGGGGTAATTTTTCCTTTGCTTCATTGATTCCTTGAAATAAATCTTATTTCTAATAGCTTCGTAATTTTTATAGGAAGGGGTGAAGCCACAATAGTCAGTTTACAATTTGATGGAGGAAGAAAAATTGAGAAAAAATGAAACCCCATGGAAAAAATTGGTTTAGGGGTTAGGCCGAACCTACAGAAGAGTTGGCCAAGACAAAGGGGAGTTCAAGCTGAATTAGGGTTGGCGAAGACCATTAATTCTTGGGACCACATTTCCCACCCAAAAAACAAAAATGCATTTTGAAGAGTTCGAATGAACTACTGGTTAGTCAAAAGCCCCTGTTCTCATTCTCCCCACAAACACAAAAACCCTAGAATTTTTGCGGCTTGAAGCTGGGGTTGAGGATCAAAATGGATGAATCTTCATAAACCCAACTGGAATCAGGTATTCCTTGGAATGAGCTATCCAATGAATATAATTTTAATATGTTTTGGTTTTATTATGTATTGATTTTTTTAGTTTTATTAAGCATAGGTTTTTCATTGAAAATGAAGCTCTATGTTCTGTACATGTGGAAAAATAGCAGATTATCAATTTTTTTTTTTTTTTTTTTTGAAAATATGAGTGCACAGATATTGAAGTCCTTGATCCAACAAAAATTGAATTTCCATAAATACAAAAAATTACATGTTATACTACGTGATATGTGAATTGTAATTGGTTTGACTTTGAAACTTGATTAAAGAAAAAATATTCAATAAAAAACTATCTAACCAAGTGGAAGCACTAGATATCCAGTTAAAAATCTAAATTTGAAAAATTATAATTTTATCCTTCATGGAAAAAAAGTTGTGTTATATAGTGTGCATCACTTTTTAAAATGTTGTTTTCTGAAATAAAACGTTTTGTGGGAGATGGAAAAAGTACAATCAAATTCCAAAATTTGAATTTTTTTTAGAATCTCTGAATAAAATGTGATGATACTTTAGTTTGCATCATCTTCAAATTCCCTCACGGTTTAGCGCTATAGGTGCCCAAATGTGAAGATTTAGTTAAAAAATAATAATTTTAGTGTCGGTTTGGCCAAAAATTGTAAACCACTATTGTGGGATCACCCAAGAAGGAAGAGGGATTTTTTTTGTGTAAATGACTTGCAACATTGAAGCATAAGAAACTATATTTAAAGAATATTGGAGTTAAAAAAGAATTGAGCATTAAATTTGAAGTTGACAAAGTGTTTTTAAATGCTTAGAGCTTCCATTTTATGCTTTTGTTTTTTGTTTTAGGCCAACTCACGTCTTTTTGGATTCTAAATAGAACACTACAAAAGATTTCATTTTTTTTCTACAAAGGGTTAAAAAGAACATTAGACACTTACTTAATTTCAATTTGGGTGCTAAAAATTTGACAAAAAAACTTCACACTTTGTCTTGGTGCTTAAAAAGAATCCAATTCTTGCTTTGAAGGGTTAAAATGTACATGTTCCTTTTATGTTTTGTAATCTCTTATCCAAAGTAATATCATTTAAAAGAAATATGTGATTCTCTTGCACCTCATGGCGATCTTGAGAATCAAAAGGCTTTTTGTGATATTAAGTTGCATAAGTGATTACCTCCACACTTCAATTTGGATTCTTAAAATTGAGCAAATCTTGCAAGTGTGAGATAGGTATATATCCTATGTTCTCTCTTTGTTTCTAAACAAAGATTGATCAAACTACAAATGTGCTTGCTCACTTTTATTTATCTCTAGAGGGCCTTCCTTGTGGGAAAAAGTAATCACCCAAGGGAACAACCTAACCGAGTACACGCTAAAGCCAAGCGACTTCCACCCAGGATATAAGTGTGGGTACTTGAGGAAAGGCAAGTATCACAAGGATTTTTCTGACAAGAAGGGTAGCAATGGTATCTTGTCATATGGATGATGCCCCGTGAATGGAATTCCCGCATTAAAACCCTTTGTTTAAAAGACCAAAATCCTTAATCTATTTGTTGGTGCAAGAACAGTCATTTTGAAGCCGCCCCACAATTTTACAATTTTTAGTAGAGATGAGAAGTATGCCATGGGAGATTCATGGGTACTGATGCTTGGCTGACCCATAGAAGTGAGTGTTGTGGAGGGGAGCCAGTGTGGTCAAGCATCTAATCATTCACAAAAAGTAGGTGTAGCTGGATTTATCCAAGTGGGGATTCAAAAAATATTGTCTCAATATCCATAGGGTTGTGCATATTCTTGAAATCAAAACACTTTGCTTGATCGTAAACATTGGGAAACAAACATTCAACATCATCATCAAATTTCAACCCCTTTAGGGAGCAAATACCATTGAAAAAATTCAAGTGTTATTTCTTTTCCTAGGGATTCCATCCTTAGATACTTCTAAACATTTGATTTATATCTCAAATTGCTCACTAAAGTCAACAATAGGGAACTTTTGCTTGGATTTCCTTGATTTCCACATAATGGAATTTGTGGGATGAGAAGTTAAGACATTAGACATCTAGTTTGGAAAACCTAATCAAGAATTGTTTGTGGTAAAAGGAAGTCACTAAGCAAAGATAAAGAACAATTGAACCCCACACATGTGTTCTTTCAAATGATTTTCTGCAAGATCAAGATTCATAAACCAAAGACCAAGGGTCTTAGTCACAAAGATCACAAGAAAAAGTTTTCTATGCTTTATGATTTTAGGGAAAGATTGACCTTTAATTTCTATAAATGTGCATCAAGAAAAAATCCCAACTTGTACTCATTTTATTATTCTCAAAATCTAGCACTTTTTCAAAGGTTTGAATATCTCACATAGGAAGTCCTAGCATGTTCTTTAAAACCTTGGTCTAGTAAACAAAGTCTCTTTAAGTATTTTAGGATCAAAATCGAAACACTCTAATCCATCCTCAAAACATCAATCCAAAAATCATCTCATCAAAAACTCTTGGAAATCTTCAAAAAAATCATTCATGTTAAACTTTGGGAAAATCATTTAAAAAAAATCAAAATCATCTTGTTTGATTAGATGTGTGTAGATGAATCCTTCTCCATATATTTAGTCAAATTATCAATCTTTGTGAACAAGTCTATCCCTTGATAAAATTCAACATCTTGGGATTTATGAGTTCATTATCCAAAATCTGAAATCAAATCAAACCAAAATCATCTTGTTTGGCTAGGTGTGTGTAGATGAATCCTTCTTTGCACACTTAGTCAAATTAGCATCTGGTGTACAAGTTTACTCTAGGACATCATCCAACCTCTTAGATTTTATGAGTTCACTATCCAAATCCAAATCAAATCAAGCATCAATCCAATTCCTAAAGTTTAGCATCTCCTTCAAGATTTCTCAAAGAGTTTCAATCACTCACTGACCATCCATCTTTCACATATTGTGTTATCACACTGTTGATCCTTAATCATCCTAGAGATTGTATTTTTGAGCCTAAAGTTAGATCAATCTAAAGACTTAGAGATTCATCTCCCACATTCTTGAAAATCAATCCCTATTTTATGGTTCAAACGAGATCACAACACAAGAAGAACATGGAGAAAAACAAAGAAACATCAACTTTGAGTGACCTAAGTCAAACCACACCCGAGATCAATCCCAATTGACCCAATAACCCACTACTTGATCTTTCTCTTATAACACAAGATCCTCAAGAGGAAGGGAAAGTGGAAGAAATCACCAACTCGGGGATGACCCAAGATGAGATCATCAAAATGCTTCAAAATCCTGACAACCACAGACTTGTCAAGACCATGATAAAATTGAACTCTTCCCAATACATGTTGGAATTGATAAAAGGAGCTAAAATCTCTTCCGATTTTGATGTAAGCACTATTATGGAGAATCCTTTTATGCCGCTTTTACCATTCACCTCACCCACTCAGAGCATCATCCAACCCATTCCAAAATCCATATCATCCATTGCCACCACACAACCGATTGTTAATAAGGGGAGTTCGTTACTCCATGCCCTTCAAAAACACCCCCTTGTCAATAATCAAAATTTGGATGCCAATACCATCACAGGTACATCAAGTGTCATTCCCCAAAATTCCATCCACCAATATGTCCCACTCACATTCCATTACTCCAACAACACATCTTTCCACGCAACACCAATATATGCCCTTGACACCCAAGTTTCCCTCCTAGTGGTACAAGCAAGCTTATTCAAACTAGGTGGAATTTTTGGGACCTCATCTTCATCTACTTCAAAGAACCTTCCACTGATTCCATCACTCCCACCACCACCTCCACCACCGTTTCCTCCACTACCAACATCAACATCATTTCTTGGTTTAGGGCTCCCCCCTTTACCTAGCACAAATCAATCAATCCAAGGAAATCTGTCAAACACCAATCAAACTTTTGCATGTAATCCTCTGAATATACCACCGATATTGCAACAACAAGTGGCATCCATCCAGGAAATGACATCAATCCCAACACCCCAAAACACAGTCTCTCAAGGACCTAACACCTCTATCACACCAACCACCACAATCACTCAAAACACATGTCAACCACTCACCACCACATCTAACATTCCAAATCCACTACCACAACCGCCAAATCCAAATTCGGCAAGCCAGTACAACATAGCACTACAAGCTCACCAAGCCTACCAAAAGGCACTCCAACAATACCAAGTAGCACAACAAACACAAATCACTCAACAATCAACACAAACTACTATGGCTACTCAACCCATGCAAGTCGCTCAGGCTGCTCAAGCAACGCAAGCCACACAACAAGCAACACAAGCTCAACAAGTGCAACAAGCCACCCAAGTGGAAGCCCAAGCATTGTTGCAACAACAACAATCCCAACAAGCCGCTCAAGCCACCCAAGCCACTCAGGCCACCCAAGCTACCCAACAAGCACAAGCACAAGCACAATCACAAGCATAGGCACATGCACAAGCACAATACCTCATTTAACAACAAGCATATTAGTTTCCATTGCAACAATACCAAGAGCAGCAAGAAGCAACCCAACTAGCAACCCAACAACAAGCGTTGTTGGAACAATAGCAACAACAATCTCAACAACACACATTATTAGTGCAACAACAATAGGACCAATATCAAGCATTGTTGGTACAACAACAATTACAAGCATACTTGGCGTAGCAAAGAATGCAAACACCATCCACCAACACACCAACCAATTCACCCATCCCCCCAACAATTGAACCACCACAAAACACCTTCATCCCACCCCCTAATCCTCAAGACGATGCACCAACAAAAATACATTTCTTTCACAAAAAAGTGCTCGATCTTCAATTAGGGAAAACCACAAAGCCACCAAAGAACTTGTGCCCCTATCCATTCGATAGGAGCATTGTCATGAAACCATTCCCAAAAGGATTTGAGATCCCAAAATTTGACAAATATTGTGGGATGGGAAACCCTAAAGATCACATCAAGGGTTCCAAGTACATTGCATAGAGGTCGCATACGACGAAACTTATCTGATGCGACTATTCCCTTGGAGCTTGGCAGGTACCACCATTGACTGGTTCTATTGTCTCTCAGGAATCAAAAAATTCTAGGAAATCATAGATGCATTTGTGCAAAATTATTCTTTCAACATAGCTATGAATGTGAGCCTAGAAGAACTGTCAGCTATGAAACAATCCAAGGAAGAGACATTTGCTTCATTCTTACAATGTTGGTGATCAAAAGCCAACAAAAGTAAATGGGCCATGCTCAAGGAACAATAAGTGTGCACCATCATTGCAAATCTTGATGGACTCTTGTCCTTCCATCTCAAGATGTAATGCATCACAACCTACGATCAGTTGATCCCCAAGGTGATCAAGATTGAACAAGCCCTTATTTCACAAGGGGTAACACTTTCTTATCAAGAAAGCCACCCATCTACTAGCTATAATGACAAACCTCGCACATGGGTGAAAAATAGAAACATTACCAATGATGGTGTTGTCGATGCCAAAGTTGTCATCAGTTCCCCTCAACAAAATAAACAGGCACCTCAACAACCACAAGCCAACAATTAGAACAATCGACAAGCCAACACTATTACACAACAACCGAACAACTAAATAGTCAACAATGTGGAAAATCAAGGCAGACCCCCTTAGTGAAACAAAAATTCTCCCAAGCAGAAGTACACACCCCTTGGGGAATCAACTAAATCTAGCATGAAAAGATTGGTTTAGGAAAAACTCGTCACATTTCCCACCTATGAAAACTATCAAGAGCCCTTGGTAAAAATGCCATGGTACAATGTAAACCACCTTTGTGATTTCCACAAAATCAAGAGGCATACAACTACTAACTACATGAGGTTAAAAAACTTTATCCAAGACCTCATAGATGACAAAATCATATATGTGGAACAACCGCGAGGAAAACAAGACTTAAAGATCTACATGAATCCAATGCCAATCATAACAAGGGAAATAATAAAAATGATAAAGGAAAGGGTACATTCAAAAGTGTGAACCATGTGTAAGATCATGTTGTTGCATCTCTAGATGAATGGGTCATAGTCATCATTGTCAAAGGACCCCAAGCCTATTTTGGAGTCACCACAAGAGGTGAAAAAGTCACCATCACAGGGGGCCATCTTAGCCATCTAGAGCATCCACCTCTAATCCAAGATCTGTCCCTAATGGCTACAATGTCCTAGACTAGCTAAAGAAAACCCCAACTCAGATCTTTATCATGGAGTTGCTGAAGATTTCACTAGCCCACAGAAAGATCCTAGAAGAAGCCTTGGCCTCATCTTTCATCCCCACCAATCTCGATGCTGATCAATTCCAAGCTGTGGTCGCACACCTCACCACACCTCACCTCTTGAAATTTTCAAAACAAGATCTTCCAACACAATCATCTCACAATTGCACGCTTCATCTTGAGGCTTTCATCCATAAAAACAAAGTCAAAAGGGTCTTGGTGGATGGAGGTGCAGGGTTGAACATATGCACCCTTAAGTTAATAAAGAGTTTAGGCTTCTCTGAAGATGTTGTTGAAAAAGGAAAAAGGCATAACCATTAGAGCCTACGATGATCAAGAAAGAGTGTCTTAGGGCACTATCCAACTCCCTATTCAAGTAGGGTCGGCCATCATGGAAATAACTTGTCAAGTTCTCAACTTGGAATTTCCCTACAATATCCTCTTGGGGAATCCCTGGATTCATGGGATGCAAGTTGTAGCTTACACCTTCCACCAGTGTGTAAATTTTCCATACCAAGGCTAAGAGGTCACTGTCCATCGGGATCCTAAGCCCTTTTACTATTGCAAAAATCTAGAAGCAAAATATTAAAAAATTCCCCAAGTGCCTAAGAACAATGAGGGCCCCTCAACTCCATACATCAACCCAGCTACCCTCACCTCCACTTCTGCGACAAAGAAACCTACCATTCCTACCATATCTGATATCAAGGTCATTATCCATGACAATGGGTGTGGGGATTACACAATTCCAAAAAATGTGTTTGTGGTGGGAGAGTTACCACAATCTCCTAGGTCACAAGGGCGACCACAGTCAAATAATGCTTCCTCATCCCAAACCTTCACAGCAAGCCCCTCCAGCTTCAAGTGTTGGGGAGACCTAGGCCAGGAAGTAATAGAAGAGGACCCATCAAACCTCCTGTACCAAGACAATAAACCAACAACTAACCTACCCATGGATGATAGCAACAAAGGACTACAAATGATGCTCGCCATGGGCTATAACAGAAACAAGAAAATTGGGAAGAATAATAATGGCCTTTTGGAACCCCTCATTCTGGAGAAGTGACTAAGAAACCTTGGTCTCAGATGTACCCCTCTGAAGGTGACCATACTTAGCAAAGGCGCCTCAGTTAGAAAGGTCATAACTAATGTGTGTAGTAGTGATGAGGATCCCATAACTAACTTGCCTATGCTTTTCAAAGATTCCTCCCCGCTCATGATTAGTACCTTATCTTTTGAGTTAGACCATCAAGCCCATGAAATGAACCTATTCTATCCTTAGCTCATTGATTACAACCAATGAGGATGACCAATTCTGGACACTTTCAAAAATGATGAGGCACTCTCGGAATTCATGGGATTATGGGATATGGTACCATATGGAGATCACAAGGTTGAGTTTGACATCATACTAGACAAATAGGCCTATTATGGGGAAATGATTGAATCCTTTAGTCGCAAAAGCAAAAATTTGAGAATAATCTCTAGGTCCTTAAGTGAAAACCACATTGTGGCACTCTCTGAACCAAAAATAGTAAAAATAAAGGATGTATCCAATAGTGAAAACCTCTCTGAGACACCGGAGGATGAAGGATTCAATCTTCCTCTCAGTGCAATCCATCAGGAGAAGTCAATAGTATTAGCCGAGAAATGCAATCCAGTTAACTTGGGGATAGAAGAACAACCACACATAACATTCTATGCAGAGTCACTTCTCACAGAAGAATAGGAACTTCTAGCTATGCATTCCTAAAAGAAAGAAAGAAAATTTGCATGGACCTATGCTTGCATGGGCTTGATCCAGAGGTTGTGGTTCATCACTTAGCTATATATCCCAAGAAAATCCCATCAGACAAAGCTCAGAAAGATGCATCCCGGATAGCATCGTTGGTCAAAATAGAACTACAAAAGCTCCTAGATGCAAGGTTCATATAGCCAATCAATTATCCGGAGTGGGTCTCAAACCTTGTACCTATTTCAAAGCCCCAAGGGCCATGACACTAATCTTTCATGACATGATCCACAAAACTATGGAAGATTATGTGGATGATATATTGGCTAAATCAAAGAAAAGACAATATCACATAGCTGCATTGGGATCCATCTTTGATAGGTTAGAAGAATATAAATTCAGACTCAACCCAAAGAAGTGTTTCTTCAAAATACAGTCAGGAAAGCTCCTTAGGTTCATCATGTCCATGAGAGGAATTGAGATAGATCCTGCTAAGGTCAAAGCCATTCTTGAAATGGAGGCACCTAAAACACTAAAACAACTAAGGGGTTTACAAGGGAGACTCCAGTCCATTCGCTGATTCATAATGCAACTAGAAAACAAGGTTGCCCCTACTCTCATCTACTCCACAAGGGGGTACCTTACAAGTGGGATGAAAAGTGTGATCAAGCCTTCAACAAGATCAAAGAATACTTACTCACACCACCAGTCCTTATGCCACCAATTCTAGGAAAACCTTTGATCTTATACATATTTGCAACAACAATAGCTCTTGAGGCTCTTCTAGCACACAATGATGAAAATGGAAAAGAGAGAGCTATCTATTATATCAGTAGAACCATGGCGGGCCATGAAATGAACTAAAGATCTATCAAGAAATCTTGTCTAGCAGTTGTATTTGCAACACAAAATTTTAGACATTACATGCTATCCCATCAAATAAAGCTTATTGCAAAGATAGATCCCCTTCAGTACTTGCTTTCCAAAGCAACACTTACAGGGAAGACAAAAAATTGGGTTATGATCCTCATAGAACATGACATTGAATATGTGGAGCGTAAGGCCATCAAAGGATAAGTTATTGTAGACCAACTGGCAGAGGCACCAATCTACTCAGAAAATCCCCTTGTCTCAAAATTCCCTGACGAATCAATCTTCAACTTAAGTGTAGTTGATCACTGGAAAATGTACTTCGATGGATCCTACACTCAACATGGATCGAGGGCAGGGATCTTCTTCATCACCCCAAAAGGAGACTACATTCCAAAATCATACAAGTTGTCATTCTCGTGCACAAATAACATAGCAGAATATGAAGCTCTTGTCATAGGGCTAAGAATAGCAGTGCAATGGCAGATAATGGCACTCAAGGTATATGGGGATTCATAGCTCATAATCAATCAAGTCAACTATGAGTATCAAACAAAGGATGACAAGTTGACTCCCTACAAGAAATTGGTGGAAAGTCTTAAGGAGTTCTTCATTGATATTACATTTGAGCAACTACCAAGAGCAAACAACAGTGTGGTAGATGCAATGCTACAATCAAATTACTCCTAGAAATCCCACACGATATCCCAAAGCAAGAATTCCTCGTAGAGAAGCTTCTCGTGCTTGTGTTCGAGGTACCAGAGTTTGAATTTATGTGTGAAATCGTTGGTCTTGGTGATCCTTGGTACCATGATATATACACTTATCTGAGAATAGGAGTCCTCCCAGCCGACATAACCCTGAACCTCAAGAGAGCCTTTGTCAAAAAAGCATCCTGTTTTGTCATCCTAGGAGATACCCTTTACCATAGAAGCATTGAAGGAACCCTGTTACATTTCCTAAATGCTGAGGAGGCATTGACTGCCTTAACCAAGGTACATAACGACATTTTTGGTTCACACTCGAGTGGTATGACCTTGGCTAAGAAATTGCTAAGGATAGGGTATTATTGGCCCACTATGGAAAGAGAAGCACATGATTATGTTAGGACGTGTCTACAATGTCAGCAACATGGGGATCTCATCCATGCACAAGCTCAAGAACTACACCCTATTGTCACACCTTGGCCCTTTTTACAGTGGGGGCTCGATCTCATTGGAAAAATCACCCCCACCTCATCTAGTGGACATAAATTCATCATCATTTCCATTGAGTACTTCACAAAGTGGGTAGAAGCCATCCCCATGACTTACATTACTAGAAAGCAGATATCAAAGTTCATCCTAAACTATTTACTTTTTCGTTACGGGGTCCCCTAAGCCATTATCTCAAAAAATGGGACACCTTTCGAGAATCAGGATGTTCATGACCTATGCCACAAGTTCAAAATCCAACATCGCTTTTCCACCCCATACTACCCCAAAGGCAATGGGCAAGTTGAGGCTGCAAATAAGACTATCTTAAAAATCCTTAAGAAGACAATCAATGAAGTTGGTCATAATTTGCATCTCCAATTGAATCCCACCCTATGGATCTATCGAACAAGTATCCACACACTCAAAGGTGCCATCCCTTTCTCCCTGGTCTATGGATCATAATCCATATTACTCATTGAGATCGAGCTCCCATCACTAAGAATATCAGTGCAGAATCTCATTACAGATGAGGAATATCATGTGTCAAGAATAAACAAGCTAGAATTGCTAGATGAGTGGCGCATGGATGCCTTAAACCATTTGCAAGTATACCAGAACCTTCTTAAGCAGAGTTATAACAAGAAGATCAGAGGTCAGACCTTTCAAGTAGGAGAATCAAAAGAATGTTCCAAATCCAAATGGCAAGGGAAATTTTGAACCCAATTTCTTGGGACCATTTGTCATCATAGCAAGCTACAAGTCAAGGGAATATCAATTGTCAACACCCTAAGGGGAACCTCTTCAGGAGCCCATGAACAACTCCCATCTCAAAAAGTTTTATGCTTAATATTGTAAGGTGTAAAATCAAAAAAATACAAAAAAATCAGAAAATGTCCTGAAAAAATGGTCACCTTGATGAAAACCTAGCAAACAGGCATCTTGGTAACAAAACAAAATCCAAAAAGCAAAAAAAATCAAAAAAATAGTAAAGAGAAAAACCATCCTCTAGTGAAAATCCACTTCGGCACTGACAAGTGCCTTGGAAAAACCCGAAAATGGCCCTTGTGTAAATAAGCACTTTCTATCCACTAGGATCTTCATGGCTTGTTTTGCATCATCCATCACCCATCACGCCTACATCATAGCTTGGTCCTATGTTCATGTCATGATCCCTCCTAGTACTACTTGGGCCATTCTTAAGGTCAATTTGTCCTGCCTATATTGAAGTAGTCTATTACATCACACTGGGAGCATGTTCTTGCATCAGATCAAATTCGTGTAAATTCTTGAAGTATTCCTTAAAATCTAAAAATTCAAAAACATCAAAAATCAAAAAATTCAAAGAAACATTCATAAAATCGAAAAATCCAAAAACATTCAAAACATATCAAAATCCAAAATAGGTCAAAAGGTCAAAAAATAGAGTTCTCTTGTCGATATACATGTCTCTGAGCTCTAAACATAGGCAAGGTTGATCTTTGATCATCTCCCAAGATACTTAGGTCAATCCTTTAGGAGTCTATCAAATAAACTATGCAATCCATTTATTCATTCTCATCAATAAATTGAGTCCATGTAAGTCAAACTACGTGGTCTCTTCATGTATAACGTAGCAAGGATAATATGTTGATCAACCCCTGAGGCCCTAGGATAGGTCTTTAGGTTAGTCTCTTGGTCAAAATCTCAAAACCCAAAACATTGGAAAATCAAAAATCAAAACATTTGTAAAATCTTGAAAATACCAAAAACAACCTCAAACATTTCAAAAATATCAAAACATCCAAATATTTGAAAAAATCCATCTATCTCATCTCACTTTCACCGCAATAAATATCACTCATAATAAATCAATCGTCATCCTCAACCTTTGGTGAAACAGTCAGAAAACAAGTCTAGTAGGTTAAAAGTGAAAACTCAAACATCAAGGTCTCAAGTCTAGGTCAATATGTAAACAAGTTGGTCAACTCTTTGTTCCAATAGCCTATCATCCAATAATCCCAAATCAATCATCGATATAGTCATGTCCTAGGATGCATCCTTCCTACAATGGACATCAACATTAGGCATCATCGTAGTTTAGTCTTGGCTAGCTGTATGAAGAACATTAGCTTGTTTGTTTACTTCATCTTTGTCTTTTGGCTTATTATTGCGCTCATTCCAATGACCTCTCAATGATGTCCAAACAAAGGGATTTAGAGAGAAAGGAATGGAGCAACAATCATTATCTTTTTATCTTTTGTGCTTGTTGGATATTCTTGTAATATAACCTTGGTCATGAATGCTTTGTTTGGGTGTAGGGAAGGTGTTTTAGGTGTCTTGTTGACCACATAGGAAGGCTTTCCTTTCTATGTTTTGGTCTGAGATGTTTGGAATATATAAACTGCATTTTAAATAAGGTTTTGCATGCTAGGTGTGAACAGGGATACTCCTATCTGATTGTCGAGTCAAAGTTCATCACACTAGGTGCAACACAATCCCGGTTCTTTATATCTTGATGCATCATGCCTATGTGTATTATCAAACATAAGGTAAATAGCCCTTTTAGAGTCCCAATTCCTGATAAGAAAATAATAATAATCATCATCATCATCATCATCATCATCTCTGATAAGGTTGGCTTGTTGGATTCTCTTATTTCTTCTTTCTTCTTTCTGTGCTAACATTATACCATGATAGTTAATCATCATCACTAGTGCATCCATCCGCATCTCATAAACCATACATTTGCATAAAACATCCATTGCATAACCATATAGGATCATCCATCTCATCCATCACATGCGGTGCATCATCATTTTAAGTTGTTTGGGATAATATAGATTGGTTATTCTAAGCATCTTAAAACCATCTCATTTGCATCATCATCATAATCATCCATACGTCCATCTTGAACCTCTTTGTCATGAGATCGACCCTCAAATCCAAATTTTCATTCAATCTCTCGAGGGGACAGTGTACTAGTATACTTCATTTTGCTGGGGCATCCAAGAAAATCATAATTTTTTTGAATTTTGATCTTGGAAAGTTTATTCTTTGAACAAATGCAATAGGTACATTGCTTCAAAGACGGGAAAAATGTAGACACATAAAATATACATGCATCTAATCCATAATCACTAATTTCATTTCATCCTTAATCATCCCTCTACTAACCATTTTAATCAAATAATCTTTATCTGATTAAAATTCATCATATTTCCTCTTTTAATCAATCTTTATTTAATTAGATAAATCAACTTTATCTAATTAAATATATCATTCTATTTGATTAAATCATATTCATCTCTTTAATTAAATAAATCAAGTTAATTTAATTAATCTCCTAAAGTTATCTCTTTAATTAAACAAATCAATTTTTATTTAATTAATCTCCTAAAGCTCCTTCATTTAATTGAATAAATCCAAATATTTAATTAAATCTCTAATGTTCTTTATCTTTTCATTTAATTTAAATAAATCCAAATATTTAAGTTAAATGTCACAATCAACTAACCTCCATTAAAATTAATCAAATCATGATTAATGCTAATCCTAATCCTCTAATTCTTTAGATTTTGCCACTTGCTCAATAAATCATTTCTTTTGATTTATTAATTATTTTAATTTCTCTCAACATGGCATCAAAAGGGAATATTCCTCCAAATTTGAAAATCCCTCCAAATGGGATTTGTCCTTCTAACAAAGCATTTAACTCCTCTTACATGTCCTTGTGCATTGAGCCAAGTGGCATTTAATCCATTCCTTTCTCCCTCCAACATGTCATTTCATGAATTTCAAATTCCACCTAATATCATTTATTGTGCACATTCATCAAAATGTGCTCAACCTTCATCCTCTCACATCTTGACAAGTGGCACTTGGCCATTGGTGGATGATTAATCCCACACTCATCCCTTTTGCCTCATTTTTCAACAGTCTCATCTATAAATAAGAGGCTTTTCTTCTCATTTTGGATCCACAAGTGATGCATTTTGAATCCACCATCTTATGCACAAGTTCACTATTGTCATTTGAATTCATAACATCTTCATCATTTAGCTTGTCAAGGGTTGGGGAATGACTACTTTTCATATAAAAGTGGCACCAATCCACTATGGAATAGGTATGCACCATGCTTTTTTATGTTCTCAATTAGTTATTTTTATTTACATTATGAGGCATGATGGATTATTTCATAGGAGCACTACTTTGTTTGCTTGTTTTAAACTAACATCATGCTAATGTGTATGGAATAGTTTAAGCTATTTTTTAGATTTGTGGTGTTACAAACATACCAAAACTTGTAACATGCTACATGAATGTCCGAATAGCAAGGATACCCGGAGTAAGCTTTGAGCAGAACAACCAACATCAAAAGATTAGAATTCATTATTCTGCATTAACTGTCTTCCACGGATGTCCCAAAAAAAGTACTTCCATATCCGGATCAAGGATAACATCCATACTATGTACTTGATATGATAGATCATTTATGTATATCATCTAGAGTACAACCATCCAAATGCTAGGTTTTTACATCAATGACAACAATGCTAAATCATCTCAAAAAAATCTCAACAATCTTCCCCTTTGGCTGTTTACCAGTGGCCAAAAGGCAGTTTCAAGAGGTTGACTAGGACTCAGTCGCCCATGGGAAAATGGGTCTCTACTTAGGGTTTTCAACAAACTTTTGAGAGCCTCTAATGGCAATTTGTAGCTTCTATTTGATTTGGGTTGTAGTGTCAGAGAGTCAAAAATCATATCTATAGATCAGTTTCTATGAATTGATGACAACTTTGACAACTTTTCCAATCTTGCTCTTCAAAATATCTTCAATCCTTCTTCAACCTAAGATTTTCAACACAAACACAAGAGGGAAAAAATTGTTCGTTTTTTGTGATAGGGGTTTCCCTTAGTCAAACCCCACTTGGGTAATTAAACCTTGAATTGAAATAATGAAATGAAAAAAAGGGAATCATGAATGAACAATGCAATGTTACAACTCACCAAACCCTTGAATAAACCTTAGGAATTCTGAAATATTGATCTTTATCTTGAATGAAATGGCTTCAATGGATGTGGATCTTGATGCTTGAAATGTGTCTTTGAATGCTTGACTTGATCATTGAAACCTACATCACAATGTTAGCTCCAAAAACATGCATGATGCAAGAAGAATTTGACATGATGCTTGAGAACTTGATTGCTTTAATAAATCACTAATAAATCTACTCTTGAATGCCTTTGATCATCAAATTTTCTCTTGTAAACTTGAATTAATTCTCTCATGAAGTTCTAGCTTTCTTTTCTAGGATTTGAATGATAAAATAACCTTGTATTTATAGGTATGTATCCTTAATTTCCTGAAAAATTAAACATTACAAACTGACATGGAAATTTGAATTTAGAGACACTAAAATACCACCAAAAAAAATTAAATTCAAGTTCAAAGGCCTAGGGTGGACCCATTCACCCATGGGTGAATGGGTCCCATGTCCCTATTCCTAGAACACATATTGCTCAAGGTAAAGTGTTATGTGTTGGAATTAATTATTGTTTGGTTTCCCTTTCAGAAAATTTAATTTATTAGGATTGTAGATACATAATAGGGCAGCTTATTAAGGCATAATTAAGTCCAATTTAATTAAGAGGGCTCAAATAAAGTGTGAAAATGTAAAGTATTACATTTTTCTACACTACAAATTGAAAGATCAAAAGCATGATACAAAACCCTAATTAAAAAACACAAAGCTAAATATTACCTAAGAAGATTTACAATAGCAAAGAATAAAATATTTCTAGAATAATGAACACATAATGCCACATCCTTTTCATTGATTAGGGGAGAACAAATTATAGAGGCCATTTCAACACACTCTAAAATATTCAAACCCTTCTCATGAGGACCACTTGTTAAATTTTTAATAGAAATTGAAAAAATCTACTAATGCTCTTGGAAATTACCCACAATCTATATCCCAAAACTCTTCTCCCCCTATTTTGAACTGAGAAGAAAGTAGAATATATTTCCCTCCTCTGACTAACCTGACACAGATTAAAAAGGTAACAAAAAGCCACCTCAAAAGTTTGGCATATCTCTCCATCATGATACTATTTTAGCTACCCAGTGACCTGATGATTACTTTCGTTTGATGTGGCCTTCAACATGATGTAGGTAGTTACCAGTTTTGATGAAGGAAATGGGTATCCGAATTCGAATATTCTAATTTGTTCCAACATCAAACAATGGAGCACCTGCCACCTACATACACATGCAAACAAAACAAACTAACTAAACACACATGCATGCAAATGGATTCCTATCTTCATTGCCCTCCTATCATCCAAGATCTTGTGTTGCTGAATAAATTTTCTCTCAGAGCACTGTGAACAAGAGGCTATGGTGAATGGAGATTAAAAGATTGAGTACAAATGATATGCAATAATAGAATAAAGCATGATAAGACTAGAATGCTAACATGCAAATAAACTAAGATGAAATGGATATAAAAACTAGAATGCAAATAAAGAGTATTCAAAATGGATGTGAAGATAATTGAAGTGCAAAAATGTGGATGTTGGATGATCCAGAAATGAGAGAGTGCAGGGTTTAAATAGATCTCCTCAGGGGTGGATCCAATATTAGGCAGAATGTGGGATAAATATGTAAAATGGTAAATAAATGATAAAGGATAAATATATGAATTGATTTATGAATATGAAAATGGATTTTTATGAAATATGTAAATGTATTGATATTTTAATGATCATATATTTTGCAAATGGATTTGATGGAGATTTTGAATATGAATAAATGATTATGAATAAATAATATTTTAATGATTATGGATTTACAAATGATTTAATGAGATGGATTAATATTTATAAAATGGTTATGCATGAAATGTAAATATGAGATGAATATAAAATGGATAATGGTACTAATAATGGATCCACATATTGATAAAACTTTTAATATTATTAGAGGAAACTTTTATGTGTCTACATTTTTCCCCTCTTTGAGACAATGCAGACTATCACATTGTTTCAAAGAAAATTTGATCAATTGATACATGCCCCAGAGATATCCTAGTAAGGATGATGATGAATATGATATGCCCCCCTCAAGAGATTAATCAAACGGAAATACATGCCCCAAAGATTGATCTCTCAATAGATTACAGGAAAATTATTAGATGATTGATATTGCGCAAGTGATTAAGCAATGATGTAAATTTGATGGAAATGCACAGTTGATGGGCATAACTGAACAATCAATGGAAATGATCAGTATAGCCAGGTTGATGAGCTGATTAAGATGATTGAGATAATTAAGCTGATTGGAATTTATGCTTGTGCAAGACAAGTTGATACAATGATTGATTGATTGATTGATTGATTGATTGATCAGGGAGTTATGAGATTTCAAGAAGCAAGTTTAATGATTTGAGATTTGATTCAAGAAACATACATCAGTTGGATAAAGCAATTTATTGATTTCTCTGTGATAAGAGAGATGAAAAAAATGATTGATGAAAGGGAAAATGCAAAGTGATGAGAATTCTTGTGATTTTTAAGTGCTTATATCATCATAGAGCTTATTATATCACAAATTAGTATAAGCGTCTAGATAACATGAACTTCTAGGTGACCTAAATACTACTTGCATTTTTATTTAGCAATGAAGTATAAGCATCTAGGTATAAGGACCTTAAATGACCTAAAATTTATTGCATGGAAGACACTATCAGACAAGGAATGCACTCATCCACAATAGACTCATAGGTCCTTGATGATTTTAGACAACCATGTCCTAAGACAAGTCATCCTGTGAATGAGAAACAATCCACAAACAAAAAACAAGTGAACATGCCCCATCCTCGCCTCTTTAGTCCAGGAAATCCTCAAGAAGCTAAAAGACATGAAACCAAAAATAAAATCATAAAATAATCAAAGACAACAAACATGCATCATGCTTCAATGTACATCTAATTCTTGTCACATTTTATATATTTGAAGGGAGATTGATAGGTATGTTGCAATTTTTGTTTGATTGTTAATCATGGTGCATTATGATTTTGTTGAGGTTCAAAGTTTTGTGGTGATCTAAAAGTGTCAGGGTGATCCCACAATACTGGTTTACAATTTTTGACCAAACCGGACAGAACTGATTTTTTCTAACTAAATCTTCACTTTGGGCACCTATAGCGGCTAAACGTGACAATTTGAAGATGATGCAAACTAGTGATTTGTGACACTTTTGTAGATTCTAAATATATTTTTTTCAAAAATTTGGAATCAAATTGCATTTCTTTTTCCATCTCCTTTGAAAACTAGTTTTTTTCAATAAACACCATTTTTAAGGACTGACGCTCACGTATAACACATAACTTTTTTCCATGAAGGATAAAATTATATTTTTTTCAATTTAGATTTGTTACTATGATATCTAGTGCTTCCAATTGGTTTCATAGTGTTTTATTGAATATTTTTTCCTTAATCAAGTTTCAAAATCAAACCAATTACAATTAAGACATAGGTGGACTGTATAACACATAACTTTTTTTTTATGTATCGAAATTCAATTTTTTTTTTGTTGGATCAATGACTTCAATATCTAGTGCACTCATATTTTTCATTTTTTTATTTATAATCTTCTATTTTTCCACATGTAGAACAAGAGCTTGATTTTTGGTGAAAAACTTACATTCACAAGAAATAAAAATAAATATAATAATAAAATTAAATTTATTTAAAATTATACTTTTTGGGAAGCTTATAATAAGGGACTACATACTTACAAAAAATAAATTTTAAATGAATTCATTTGATCCCCAAAAGGTAAGTCAAAAGTGGTTTTTTATCAGCATTTTGATAGGTGTAAAGGAGACTCTATTATAGGTATGGTTTAAAACTAGCGGGGTTCTATCCAAGGGGGTTTGATCTAAGGTAGTTTGATCAAACCCTCTTCAATTGGAATCTTTAAATGGAACTTTTTAAGGCTTAAATCATTATATTTTCTAAAAATATGTGATTTCAACAAAAATCAGAATCTCCCAAAAATTGTAAACCAGCTTTGTGGGATCACCCGTCAATGTTTTGGGATTTTTTTGAGGTTATTTGATTTTTTTGGATAAATTTTCAGGACATTTTATGATTTTTATGGATTTTGTGAAGTTTTTAAAGATGGAGTGAGATGAAATGTGATAGATGACCAATTGAAGGAATAAGATCTTCCATAGTAGAGGTAATACAACCATGGATAAATGATAGATCAAAAGGAAAGATTCATTGCAAAACATGTCACACAAGCAACATATCTCTTGTCAAAAGATGATAATGGTTGGTTGATTAGATGCTAGGAATGACCGATTCCATAGGGAATGATGATGGTAAGTAATTAGGATCACTGATTCCTCTAAGTATGATAAGATTGATGATTGTTGATGATTGATTGACAAAAGATATAAGGATTGGATAATGTTTTACAACTAGGTTCAAATATGATTTGCATGATAAGGTTCAAGGTTGCAAAGGGACATGATGGCCACCCTAGGGTAGCGTAATCATGGATAAATGATACGGATGTGAACTATGATGGAGTGGTAATGGATAAGGATATGAAAGGAAATCCAAAGCATGGATTTGTAATTTTTCCCCTAATCCTCATCAAGAACAAAGGAAGGAAATGGGACATGGATTTTGATAAGATAGGAGATATGGAATGGAAGAATGAAATGATAAGTATAATTAATAGGATGATCAAGATCAACTAGATAAGATATGGACACAATGCCTAAGTATTTTTCCACTATTTCTCATCAAGACCAAGGAAGGGAGGAAATGATGTATTTAGATAGAATGATGAAATATGGATAAGGTGAAGGATATGGTACAAAAGATATGGATAAAAATGAATAGGATAAGATGTATGATGCTCAAGAAGATCATTAACCTTGTCAAGATCAAAGGTGGAAAGATAATGGATGAACGATAAGATGGAAAAAAGTTTCCCACAAGTGTAAAGTGCAAGAGGTTCATATGGAAGATAGGATATGGATGGGGATAAATGAATATGGAAGATAATATATGTATGGTAGGGAGATGGAGGAAGGATTTAAGCATCAAATTTCATGGCTAATATCCCTTGAATATGTGCTCTAATGAACCATGGCAATGAGGAATAGGCTCATAACGTTGGTAGATTAATGGTATGATGGAAGAAGCTAAGGACTTATGCAAAGGTTTGGATTAAAGGAGGATAATGGAGGATGGATGTTGGATAATGGATAGGAAGTTGGAATGCTTGTTGATGATTATATGAAAAGGATGGAAATATCAACATCGACACATACCTTGAAGGGTGGTGGAGTGATGGAGGAAAAATGGAGTTTGAAGGTGACAGGTTTTTAGATGGATGATTGGAGGAAGCTTTTGGATTAGCAAATTTGGATGCCAATTTATATTTTATTGCTTCTATGAGACTTTTAGGAATCCACATAGCTTTTGTCTTTGATTTTTTCTTGGTGGGCCTTTGTGGCCTTTGAGATTTTTCTTTTTCCTTTATGGGCCTTTGTGGCCTTTGAATTTTTTCTTTTTCCTTTGGATCAAATTTTCTTTTATTTCTTCATGTCTCTTCAAGGAGATATGTTGATCCTTTGATATATGTGGATTTTGAGGAGGATGCTTTTAAGGACTTAGGATCAACAACCATATCAAACCATTTCGTGACTTTTAAAAATACTTTACTCTTCCCTTCACTTCGGAGATGCATGGCGATGACATGTATATAGCCTCTACCTATTTCCATAGGTAGCTTTTTCTTTTAGCCCCATTAAAATACAACCAATGGCACAACTTCATTTTTTACATCGAGCTTTATTGCTCAAAGAGATGTAGCACCACCACATGGATACTCTCACCTTTTTCAAAGTTGGTCAAACCTATGGGCCCCCTTTTATTTTTCCAACCAATAGCGCGAGATGGGATTGAATAGAGCTTGAGCAATTTTCAAACGAATATTGTCATGCCAAGTAGCACACCTTTGCTTCCTTTAGAAAAGACTTCCACAATGGGCCCTCTAAATGAAACTAACCAATGGCACTCTAATATACAACTTATAAATTGGAAAGATTTTGGGGGAGCACCATTGTGCCAAGTGGCACATCATGGGATCTCGATCACAAAACTACCTTTTTCTTCTCATTTTTCAAGGTGGCATGTGAAGTTGCCATGTGTTTCACTAACACTACCCGAAAAGGAACCAAAATCCTTGGCCAAGAAATATGAGTGCGGGGTTGCCACGTGTCTTGCTTGGAAAATACTTTTAGTGAGTCAAAAATAAAGTGAACGTCAAATAAAAGGTAAAACTACTAGAATCAAAAGAAACCTTCACAATGTTAATGATTGCTACATTGTTACAACCAATACCTCCTAAAAAAAATCTACAAAAAGTAGACTCACTCTACATATATTTGAATCATTTTATGAAAATATGGTTTTAAGGTACAAAGAACAGTTCCATAAGGTAGAAGAGCCTCTCATTTCCCAACAAGTCTAAAAGTCAAATTGGGCTTCCTAGTTAAAAATTCAGAGATTGGACCTCAGGCTTACCATTCATCATTTACCAGAAACAAAGGAGCTAGTCAAATTTCACTGTTAGATCAGAGTTTGGACTTCAATCTACACTACTGAATTTGACTCCATTTTCCAATGAACATTTGTCAGTCGTTTGACAATCATTTGTCAGAAAATCGATGAATTGATGAAAAAAATTGTCGCTATTTTTTCATCGAAATTTCAATGACGAATTAAACGTTGAAATAACGGCGCTGATTCGTCGGTCATCGGCATCATAAAATGATTTAGATGTTTTTC
>VDFB02038378.1:0-21477 GCA_007258455.2 Sequoia sempervirens
ATAAACCTAGTAGTTTAGAGACTAAATTCAATTTTCTACAGATTCTATTCTTACATATTTTTGAAAAAATATAGATAAATTTTTCAAATTTTTATGTCCAGTTGTCTAACTTTGATTTTTCTAAATTTTTTGCCACTTAAAGGCCTATTTTTTCCATGATGATCTTGCACATACCCACAAGCCTTATGTATAAAGAATATCATATTGGAAAGCAAAAAAATGGTAAGATTCAAGACCAAGAACTATTCTTCGACTTGACCATTGCAACTAATTCATATTGATTTATGTAGACCTATGAGGACAAAGAGTCTCCAAGGTGAAAGGTATTTCCTATTTTTGATTGATAACTTATGTAGGATGACATGGGTTACATTCATAAAATGAAAATCAAAACCTTTCAATAAGTTTAATATTTAAAATTCAATGGTTGAAAATCAAATGAACACTAGAATCAAGTATTTATGGTCTGATGGAGGTGGTTAATTCACATCAAATGAATTGAAGGAATTCTTTGAAGAACATGGGATAAAGAGGCATCTATATCCTGCCATAACTCCTTAGAAAAATGGAGTAATGGAGCTTAGAAGAATAGAACTATTCAAGAGATGGCTAGGACAATGTCGAATGGAGCCAAGTTTCTAGATGTGTAATGGAAATAAATGGTCCATAATGTTGTTTGTATTCTTAACAAATATCAAATAAGAGGTCATGTACTTAAAAATTTTTGGAAGTAGATATTACATCAAAAAAGATGAAAAAGTTTTGGGAATCTTTGACTCAAGATTTGATGAAGGAATCTTTCTTAGGTACATAAATAGGAGAAAATCCTACAAGTTCTATAATAAAAGGCTGAAGAAGATAATCAAGGGTGAAAATATTAGGCTTGATGAAGAATCAAAAGTCACAAATGAGAAAAAATACAATTGGTCACATGAACCTTCCTACTCAAAAGGAGAAGAAGAAGCAATTGAAGAAAAGGAAGAAGTAGAAGAGAAAATCACCAATACTGTTGCTAAGTACATTCAAAATAATCACTTAGAAGATCAAATATTTAGAGATAAGGATCTAGGACTACATGACTAGAAGGAGATCTGCAAGAAGAAAGGAATAGGTAAATTTCTCTTTACTGTTAATAATACTATCTAAGACTTTTGTTGATGCTTGAAAGCATGAAGGACAAACTCAAGGAATGGAAGAAGAAATAAATCATATAGAGAAAAATTAGACCTAGGAAATATTTTTAAGACCTTTATACCTGAATATGGTAGGGACAAATTTTTTTCTTAGAAATAAAATAAATGAGGATGGAGAAGTGGTGAGAGAAAAAGCAAGTCGAGTATGAAAAGGCTATTCACAAGTAGAAGATATTGAATTCAAGGATATGTTTTCATTAGTGGAAAGAATAGAAGTAATGATAATTTTTATTGCAATTGAAGTGCACAATGAATTCAAGGTGTATTGGATGGACATTTACATTTTCCTTTGTGAATGGTGACATTGAAGAATAAGTTTACATAGAACGACCTAATGGATTTGAGCTATCAAAAGATCAAAACATCGTATGTCAACTTAAAAAGGATTTGTATGTTCTCAAATACACCCCTAGAGATTTGTATGCAAGGTTGGAAAAGTACTTTAGTACAACTTGAAGAAAGGTACTAAAAATAATAATATCTACATCAAAATTGAGGGTGAATAAACATTAATATTTGTTGTATATGTTTATAGCATAATATTTGGTGAAAATGATAAAATATGTAATAATTTTGTTGAAGAGACACGAAAGGAATTTGAAATGTCTATGATAGGTTAGTTATCATTCTTTCCTAGACTGCAAATTGTACAATTAGATGATTGTATTTTATCTCTCAAGAAAATTATGTTAACAAAATCTTGAAGAAATTTTGTATTGAATATTTCAAACTAGTGGGTACTACAATTATAACAAGTTATTAATTGAGAAAATATGATGACTCACCTAAGGTTGATTAGATTATATATAGGTCTACTATTGGGGGTCTATCATAATTAACAACACCACGGTATGATATTATGCAAGTTGTATGCTTGGTTGCAACACTTCAAGGTGATCCAAGAGAAATTCATGTGAAGAATATCAAGAGGATTTTTAGATATTTGAAGAGTAGTCTAGATTATGGATTTTGGTATCTAAAAGGTGATTAATTTTCCTTGAGTTCATATAATCATGCTAACTAGGATGGAAGTATTGATGATAGAATTCATACCAACAATGTAGCTTTCTTTTTGGGAGATAGATTTGTCTCATGGTTTACTAAAAATGACTCAATATCCTTATTTTTTGAAAAAAGAGGGGTAAAAACTTTATTGAAGATCAGAAACAAAGCATTACATCACAGCAAAAGGCCAAAGCCCCAAGGAACCAAAAAAATGACTAAACAACACAAGAGCCAATCAACATCCAACATCAGTCTCTTCTCTTTCCTCAGCAATAATCGTTTCCAGATCACGACGGAGCTCCTAGGAAATCTGCTCCCACCTCTCAATCTTCCAGCCATCAAGCTGTTCTGAAGCCCATTTCGCCAAACAATCAGCAGCCCTATTCCACTCCCTCGGAATATGGACAAAAGACACCACTTCCATCAAGGAACTAATTTGCAAAATCTGCTGAACCATCCTAGCCAACTGCCAACTGACATCAGCCATCTTCCTAACATTAAGCAAGTTAACCAAAACTTGTGAGTCAGACTCACAAATAACCTTTCTCCACCCCAAAGAAAAGGCCCGTTCTAGAGCGAAAAGGATCGCTAGACCTTCCATCCAATTAACAGTCTGCACTCCTTCAAAGACAGAGAAGAAGAAAACCACTGTCCCTGAAGAATCCCTACCAACCCCGCCAATTCCTGCAGGCCCCGGATTTCCCCTAGAGGAGCCATTAGTATTAATCTTTAGAACCCCAACAGGAGGGGGAAGCCACTTACCTGTTCTCATCACTTTCTTCCTTGCCCGCCTTCCCCTTCCAACACAAGCCGAAGCCGAGGACATCTCCTGAAGTCCCAGTCTCTCCACCTTCTCAGCAACCCCTTTCTCCAAGGGATACACCACCTCACACTTCGCTTCCACCGTCTCCCGAATCATACCCATAATCCTCTGCCAAATCTGCTGAATGACCATCTTTTCACCTCGGAAGATTCTACGATTCCTCTCCAACCAAATTTGCCAAAGAATGAAGGTAGGCCCAACATACCACACATCCTGTAAGAAGGTTGCCATCGCGGGAGGTCTGCCAAGACTACTCCAGAAATCCACCAAAGAGGAAGCATGAACACAAGGGCTTTTCCAAGCCTCCCACCAAAAATGCCACAGCCTCAAGGAGAAACAGCAACGGAAAAACAAATGAGCAGAATCCTCCTCCCCATTCCCACACAAAACACACCTAGAAGGGCCCTGAAATCCCCACTTCTAAATATTGTCCCAAGTCAAGCACTTCTTCCATGCCAAAGTCCAAATGAAGCAATTGCACTTTGGCCAAGAAAACTTATCCCAAACTCTCTGCCACCAACGAACCTCCACCCTGTCCAATTTGTGAGATAAGAGAACCTGATAGCTAGAGGCAATAGTATAAACACCCTTAGGGTTGGGGGACCAAGATAAAACATCTCCATCCGGGAGGGAGCTACAACTCCTGCTAGAAAGGATACGTTGCAATTCCGCACACTCCTCCTCCATCCCAACCATAGGCCACTCCTCATGATTCTTCCACCTAGCCACCCTCAACTGGCCATGGGCAGACATTGACTTAAAATCACTCACCCTAACCCAACCAACTGCAGTGAATCTGTGACAAAGGGGCAACAGATGAGGAAACTGGGACACAATAGGGGGAAAACCATCCCAAGAATCCAACCAAAAGTGAGCCTCCAGCCCACTTTTGCAAATCCAAAACAACCCATCCTTGACGAGAGCAGCCCCTTTCTTGAGTGTATCCCAAATCACCGAACCTTTCCCCACCAAAGGATAGCGGGGAATATCCATCTGAGGGATCTCTGGAAAATATTTGTGGGATAAAATCCTGGCCCAAGTCTGACCCTGCTCCACACACCACCTCCAAAACAGTTTAGCAGCAAGTGCTATCCCAGACAAAGATGACTGCCTCAATCCAAGACCGCCACAATGCTTCGGGCTACAAACAATTTCCCATCTAACCAGACTCCATTTGGAGGATGATAAATTACCAGCCCAAAGGAACTATCTAATTAAGGCATCAAGATCTTGAACAAAACCAACCGGGGCCACCTGGAGCATACATCTATAAATGGGGAGAGCTTGAACCACAAATTTGATCAGCTGAACCCTTCCAGCAAAGGACAACCACCTATGGGTCCAATGGTTAACTTTTGTCCGAAACTTATCGAAAATACTCTGCCAAGAGTCCCTGGGCATCCTTTTGACAGAGATAGGAATACCAAGATAGGTTAGAGGAAGGGAGCCAACCTGAAACCTTAAGATATTAGCAATCCTCCACTGGATAGGACCAGGAGTATTGAAGAAGAAGATTGAGGACTTATCTTCATTAATTCGTTGACCCGAGGCAAGAAGATAAACATCCAGCACCGCACGCAAATGTGTAGCCTCCCTGATAGTAGCCATACCCATCAGCGCGGTATCATCCACAAACTGCAAATGAGACTGTGGGGGAATATTACCTCCCCATCGCCACCCCTGAATGAAACCCATCTCAACATTCTTTTTCAACAACCGGCCGAGACCTTCAGCCAAGAGCAAGAACAGATAAGGAGAAATCGGGTCGCCCTGACGAAGACCCCGGGAAGCACAAAACAACTTTGAGGGTTCACCATTAATCAGAACAGAGAAGGATACTGAAGTAACACAACTCATGACCCATTGGATCCACTCATCCCCAAAACCAAAAGCCCCAAGGATCTTTCGAAGAAAGGACCAACGAACTCTGTCATAAGCCTTGGCCATGTCCAGCTTGATGAACATTGCCTTATCCCTGGAAGTGGCCATAGAATGAATGGTTTCAGTAGCTATAACCACCCCATCCAAAATTTGTCTGCCTGCCACAAAACCACTCTGCTCCTCAGAGATCAATACTTTGAGCCAATTTTTCAGCCTGTCCGCAATTATTTTAGAGATAATTTTATAGATCACATTACAAAGAGAAATGGGCCTAAATTGACTGAGCCTATCTGCCCCCTCACATTTGGGGATAAGAGCCAAAAAGGTAGAATTCAGAGCTCGTAACATCTGCTTGTTCCTCTGAGATTCTTGGACTACCGCCAATAAATCAAGCTTGATAATATCCCAGAAATCTTGAAAGAACTCCACCGGAAAGCCATCAGGACCAGGGGCCTTCCCTTTCTTCATCTAGAACACCGTTCTCTCTAGCTCATCCATCGAGATATCACTCATAAGAGACTCATTCATGTCCATAGTGACCAAAGAAGGGATGCAAGACAAAACTTGAGCCTCCTCATTGGGAGCCCCCTGGGGATCCTCCCTGAATAGAGACTCAAAATACTGCACTGCTTCACACGAGATATCCTTAAAAGAGGAAAGAGGCTCACCATTGTCGTTCACCAGGACAAAATAGCATTCCCATGTCGCCTGGCTTTGACAGAATTGAAGAAGAAAGCAGTATTCTTGTCTCCCTCCTGAAGCCATTCAATTCGTGCCTTCTGTTTCCAATAGATCTCTTCACGCAATTCACACTCCTCTAAAACTCTCAATGCCCTGGCTTCCTCTTGAAGTAAATGAGCAGTCACACCATTATCCCTGATCACCCTTGTAATGCTATTCAACCCAGCTTGGGCAGCACACTTAGCTTGAAAGATGTTCCCAAAGCACTGACGGTTCCAACGCTTAAGCTGATATTTAACAAATTGGAGAAGCTTAGCAAAAGTATACATTGCCGTACCAAAGGCGGGTCTACCATTTCTCCACCATTCAGTCATGTAATCATGAAGAGAGGGCTCCCGTAGCCACATAAGCTGGAACTTAAAAGGGGGCGACCGGGGCACATGAGCTGAAGAAACAACAAGCTTGATAGGCCAATGGTCGGACCCCCTCCAATCCAAAATTTCTGAGCTAGAAGACCACAAGCCACCAACCCAAAAACAAGACACCAGGAACCGGTCAAGTCTTTCAGAAATGCAGAGATCCCCAAGCCTTCGATTGCTCCAGGTGAAAAGACCATTATTAGGCTTTACATCAACAAGATTCAAAGTAGAAATATTATCCTGAAGAAGCAAAGCAGAAGGCTCCAGCCTAGCACTACCACCCCGCTTCTCAGCCAACTCAGAGATAGCATTGAAGTCACCAGCCATGATCCAAGGATAAAAAGGCACCATACTCCGAACAAAATGAATATGAGCCCACAAAAATTGCTTACCCTGAAAATCAACAGGTGCATAGATATTAGTGAGGAGGATAGACTCCCCAGTCTCAAAGCAAGAAGCAATCATTGAGATAGAAGACTTGCTGGACATCCACCAAAGAGGGCGGATCTTCCGTGGATTCCAAAGGCAAGCCACTCCACCCGCAGACCCTTGAGCACCAATGCATTGGCACTCCCCGCTTCTCCACAACTTAGGAGATAAACCAATCATGCATTCAACAGATAACTTAGTCTCCTGTAAGAACAAAATATCAGGAGATTGACTTCTAACCAACTCACGAACAACCTTTTGTCGAGGGCTGTTGTTCAAGCCCCTTGCATTCCATGATAGAACAATCATTTCAAAGAGCTAGAGAAGTGTGAATCCAAAGTCTTAACCGACCCAGACTCCACAAGAGTTTCCCCAGCTAACTTAATCTTTTCCATATCCTTCTTCCTGCCAAGCTTTGAAGATTTCTCCCCCAACCCTTTTTTGAGATCCTTCTGATGTATACCCAAAGGAGAAGGAGAAGACTTGAGATTCTTACCTACATCTGAACTCGCATGCAAAGCCAGAAAAGAGTTGTCTCCCCCACTCTTCTTCATTTCCACAGAAGAGATTGGCTCCACTTGGGCATCCATTGGAAGGTCAGTCACCATTTGCAAAGCACCAGAATCATGTGTATCCTGAGTAGTCCCAGAAGGAGGATCCTCCTGGCCAGAACACACAATACCCTGATCCAAGTTAACCAAGCCCGGATTCACTTCCTGCTGATCAAGATCCTCTAGAACCTCGAACCTATTAAAACAATCTTCATCTTGCCTTTCATTCAAGGTCCTCTTTTGACCTCGGTTTCTGTTACGATTCCTAACAGGTGCAAAACCATCTGGACCAACCCCATCCCCAGGAATGGGATCCTTTCCCTTATCTTCCTTAGGTGGGTTGTGAGGAGGTTGAGAAAAATGGGTCTCAACAGGCCTAGCCCTAGGGCATCTCCGTTGCAGGTGACCATACTCATGGTAGAGACGACATCGAAATGGAAGAGTTTCATAATCCAATGACTGCACCCAAGAGTGCGGACCCACAGACATATCCAAAGAATCTGGTAATGGCTTACTTAGGTCAATCTCCACACAAATACGAGCAAAAGTTATCACCTTTTTAAATTGAGTCTGTTGTGAAGAGCCAACTGGCTTCCCAAGCATCGACCCCAACAAATGCAAAACATCATCTCGCCAACATTCCACAGGGAACCGCGGAAGTCGAACCCACACCGGGACCCGAGTCGGAAGCTCCTCAGCAGGGTTAAAACCAGCATGCCATGGTTTAATGAACAAGCCAACCTGGTTGTAGAAGTAGGGGCCCCCTTCAAAAACCCTGTTACGATCCGCCATGCAGTCAAAGGTAACCATGAAATAATTATTCGCCAGAAGTTTTATATCCATCTCACCCTCCGGCATCCAAGTTCGTCGGGCCCAAGACTCTAAAAATTGCATCGATATCCGCATGCCCAAAAACTTGCAATAAAAAGAGTGCCTCGAATAATAATCAATGTCCTCCGCAACCATCTCCAATGGAATGACTAATTTCGGCCTCTCCTTGCAACGTTCCAGGCATCCATTGATTTTCGTGATCCGAGCCCCACCAGACGAACCCGCTCCATCTAATCCCGGATCCGACAAAAACAAATTATTATTGAAAATTTTTGAACCAGACGTGGGAGACTTCATGCCAATTGCAGAACGAAAATCCATTTTGGAACAAGCACCCGAGGTCTCCCCAGGGGACATTAAACCCAATTCGCACCGAGCATACAAGCCCCCAAAAAAGCCAAGACAAGGGTATCAAAAAACCCTAGCCCACAAGCACCCCCAGTCGCAGGCAAAGAGAGGGGGAAGCACCTCCAAAAAGAGGTCGAACCAGGGAGGCAAACCAAGCCCCAAGGGTCGCTCCACGCGAGACCCACGCAGCTACCAGCGACACCAAGCGCACAACAAACACCTGAGACCACTCCTCACATGCGGGCAGAGAAAAGAGAGCAGGAACAGGAAGAAAAAATGCACCCACGCCCCCCAAATGCAGGAACAGACCCCCCACCCAACGCAGAAGCAAGCAGAAAGAAGAGAGAGAGCTAGGGCACGGACGCCCTAGCTCGGAGATGCACAACAGACGCAGCACCATCCTATACATTGTTGACTCAATATCCTTATCAACAACAAAAGTAGAGTATATTGTTACAACATCCTATTGCACTCAAGTTTTTTGGATGAGGAAAATATTGAAGAATATTACGGTAATGTATTATGAGCCCATTTATATTCTATTTAATAATAGAAGTGTCATCAATATTTGAAATAATTCAGTGTGCATTCCAAAACTAAGAAGATACCTATCAATTACTACTTCTTTGGAGAGAAATTTACAAATTAGGAGGTAAAAATTGAATATGTACCTACAAAGGTGAACAATAGAAAAATCGTGTGCTCTCTTTCACTTCTAGGGTTTTGGACCTAAAAGGGAGAGACTATTTCCAACCTTCACTCAAGAAAACCCTTGAGATTTCAATGCAAAGGAGATTGAAATATTGCAAATTGTTCTAGGATTGAATAATAGCTAATGAGGGGCTCACCATCAAGTGTAAACTTGGAAAAGAAAATCAATAGGAAAACACAATGTGATATGCAAAAAAAATCTAAATGACCTAAAAAAATGAACAAATTGTAATGAAAAGTTATGAAACTAAAAGTGTTCACCTAGAAAATTGAAGAACACAAAATGGAGATTTGGATCACCAAAAAAATTGTTTTTGCTGTTGATTGAGACTTATACACTAGGCTAGGAAAATCAATCCAATTTCTGGGAAAATTTGCAAGAACAGGTTTTAGCCAAAAGGGTATCCAAATCTATAAAATATAGAACAAGCATGTACAATGGGACTCATTCACCAATAGTGGTGAATCAATCCACTTATGCTTTTCTAGAAATTTTGAAGTGGATTATGTGCCTCTTGGACTTCTCTACTCTTTTTTACTAGTTTCTAGATCCGAAACTACAAAATATAACCTATATGTCTTCTCCAAGCTTCTCAAAGGCTTGATAACAACTTTAGGGATTTGGCAACTTTTCTCCAACTTTTCTTCTTGATAAATATGCAACCTAGCCTAAACCCTTATAATAAGGTGTTGCAAACATGTAAGTGATGGCTCCAATGGATATGGACTTGGAATATTGCTTGATGTTGATATATTTTTAATGAATTCCTTGCTTGAATCACAAAATCCTACATCACAATTGTTAGCTCTAAAACAACATGATGCAAAAAATATTTCACATGATGAGTGACACTTGAATAATGATTTTGAATGCTTGATAATTTTCCCTTGAAATTCCTTGAATTATCTTATGGATGCTTAAATTCTCTTGTGAACTCTTGAATGCTAGGTATGAATACTTGAATTCTTGGGATGAAAATGAGTAAAATAACCTTGTATTTATACTTAATTATGCAAGAATTCCTGAAAATGCAACACTACAAGTTGAAATCATATCTAGGATAATAAAATTATTCTAAAAATTTGAATTAAATTTAAGTTTTGGTCAATGAGTCCCATTATACATAATGTATGGTACCAAAAATGAAAAGTTTCTAGAAATGTGTGGAACTTGCATCAGGGCCAAAAAGACCTAGCTGGAACTCATTTTCCCAAGGTGGTGAATGAGTCCAAGACACTAAATCTCAACCACACAAGCTAGAAACATCTTAATTATGATTCGTTATTGATTGGCATAAGGATTATTCTCAAAAAGATGTTATAAATGAGGCTTGTGGATGTAAAATAGGGCCAATTAAAGCATAAGAAAGATAAATTATTGATGAAAAGCCTAGAGCAATGTGAAATTGTGTTACAAAACTTTACAATAATCCAAATAAGGAAAGATTAAAGTTAATTATGATTTAAAGTATGCTAATTACACATAGTTATTTGATAAAACCCTATAAAAGTGTGAAAGTTTGTCATAACACTTCACAACACTTTTGCAATGCATCATTGAATTATATTAGTTCACCAGGGACCAAGACCTAATGTGAATGTGTTATCCACATTACAACACTAAACCAAGGAAACACTAAGCCAAAATCAATAAGGAGGACCCAAAAATTTGTGAAAAATGTCAAAGGATCCTTTTTTTGACACTACATTTATCCCCCACTTTAGTGAGAGGATGAACTTGCTTCAAACTCACACTAAAGTAGAAAAACATGGACCAAGATTGGTTTGAATGAACAAATACTAGCAAGATGAGACAAAAATTATCAAGAGTGGTGATCAAGGCCCCAAGACCAAGATCCCATGGAAAACCAACATGAGCACAAAGAAACACACATGAAAATGCTATAAAGAATAGGGACAAGGCCAATCATACACTACCAAAGATGAAAAAGAGATAAGAAAATAAAGAAAAGAATTCGATCAAGCTTTAACCATTTTTCCATCCTGGTGTGGATTAGAGCTAGTTTGTTTGTCTAATAAAACACATACTCACTCTAAGGAGATGAAATTCCTGGTTTTCCACTGGGTGAGAAGTCCTAAGAGGTTAGAAAGATACACTCCTGGTTGGTATGCACTCAAACACACACAATTGTATATGGGAAAATTCATGCCTTGGATTGGGCTTCCCACTCAACCATACAAAATTTATAACTCCTGATAACTTTAATAAGGCACCAAAAAAAAAAAAAATTCATGCTTCATGAGGTAAGAAAAAATTTGTATGCTTGGAGCTCATGAAAAAATAGGTTGAATCCATAGGCATGCAAGCCGTGTTATGCAAGGTGGCCATATAACAAGAGATGCAAAATGCAAAAATAAATTCAAATAATTTTTAAAGGAATCTTGCTTAGTTCATGCAAGGTCTTTAACTTAAGGAACATTGTGCCTAATGTCTCCAAGAGAGGACCAATCATTGAATAGAAAATTCACAACTTAGGGGATGTAGTGTGTAATATCAGCCACTAAGAGGAATATAATGTACTAAGATAGATCATGATCATAAAGGAAATTACACCCAGTGTCATCCAAAAAGTGACAAATGCATCATATGTGTGAAGTAAGAAAGATACACTAAGAACCAAGAAAAGGAAAAATGGAGAAGAATAATGCAAATGTATGCTTCCACTTTAAAGGAATTTCTAAACACCATACTATGAGTAATTACTTTGAAGTAGAAAATAAAAATGAAAACAAGAATGAAGACATGAGAGCCAACTTGGAAAGCCCTATGCCAAGTCATATATTTCTGAGTAAAGTTGCATCATGTAAGAGAAAAATAAAAGAGAGGGGCTGCCCCAAAAGTGAAAACACAAAACACATAAGGGATCTATGGATTTGGGGTTAGGATGTTCTATGTGGAAATTATTTTTAGATAGGTTGGAACTTTCATCATCCCTCAAATACACATAGAATTAGAAGAATGACACAAAGATATAAAAAACAAATAAAAACCTTTTGGGTCAACATGGAAGAGAAATAGGGTGTCTCGATGCCTTGGATCATCCCCAAAATGAAAACACAAGATAAATGAAAAGAAAAGGAAAAAAGATAAAAGGAAAATCTTTTGTGTCAACATGAAGGAGACATGAATGTCTCAATGCCTTACATATCATCCCCAAAGGAAAAACACAAGAAAAAGATAAAGATGAAATGAAAAGGAAAATAAAGAAATCCTTTTGGGTCAACATGAAGGATACATGAATGTCTCAATGCCTTGAGTCATCCCCAAAAGGAAAAAAAAAGAAAAAGAAAAAGATGAAATGAAAAGAAAAAGAAATAATTTGGGTCAACATGAAGGATACATTAATGTATTGATGCCTTGTGTCATCCCCAAATGGAAAAGGAGAAAGATATAAAGATAAAAAAGTGAAAGAGGTACACGATAGAGAAAATAATGAAGGTAAAAAGAGAGGAATTTCACAAAGAGAGAAAACATCAAACAAAACATCATGACAGATCACATTACACACATGCAATCATGTAAAAGAAAAATAAAATGAAAATGAAAAAGACTATTAATGCAAATGTGAGTCAACCTATCAGCAATTCATCTACCTCCCAATCATGTTCTATGTATACCAAAGGCGAGAAACTAGCCAAAGGGACAAGGGAAAGTTCTGAACTAGGAGAAGCACTAGGTTCAACACTCTTTGTATGAGATTTTTTTTTTAAGCTCATGGAAGAGGAAAATAATGTGTTCAATTCCTTATGTACCTCTTCATTTATTTTAGTGATCTCGTCATCATAATCCAAGTTAACCAAAATATGAGGTTGAATGAAAATTTCCATTAAATAATTAAACTCTTGTTGTGGTTTTTGCATTGGGTCATTTTTTTTCGGTTAAGGAGTGGGTTCATCATTCATTGCTTTAGTCAAGTTCAAATTTTTATTTTCTTTGTTTAATTCTTCATGTAACTTGTGAGCAAGGGCACAACATCTTTTCCTATGCTCTCTAGAACATCTATTTCTTTTGGTTTTGTTTTCAAGTTGTTTTTGTGTAGGAGTAGATTGATCAACCATAGGTTGATCAAGTTCCTAAGGGGATGAACGAAAGGAACCACAAGAGGTTTTTCATCCACTTTCTCTTTGTCTTTTTAAACTTTTTTTATTTGAGGAGGTGTGACATGGTTGTTTTCATTGTGTCTTTGTCTTTTCGAGGATGGAGGTGAAGTTTTATTTTTGATTAGTTTTGGTTGTTTGGTTTTTGTTTAGGTTGAAGCATGGTTTTTTCTAGGATGGGAGGTTTGAAGGTGGATGAGGACATGTTTCAAAGAGATAGTTCAACTATATTCTTTTCCTTAAACTTTTGATAAGACAAGAAAAATAAGTCTTCTCTTGGATTTATAGGTTCCAAGGGCTTGGGCCAAAAGAAATCTAGGGAAAAGTTTCCTTTAGATGAGAAATGGTTAAAGCCACTATGGTGAACAATGAATATTTCATTGTTAAAGGGAAATTTTAAGCATTTATGCACAATCTAAGGGACAAATTTCATGAAGCAAAGCCATGGGTGGCCTAGCTTCACATGAAATTGGTCTAGCTATCGGGTGATGGAGAATGCGACATATATTGTTTTTGGTCCTATTTCCAATGGTAAGGTGATCAATTCAATCGTAGGCCACACAAAAATATTGTGTCTTGATCCATGCTTTTGGTATATCATATTCATCTTGATAGAGTTCATGCAAAAATTAGGAATTCCTCAGTGATCATATTCTCTCCATAGGTAGGATCTATTAGTATCCCATTAGTGGGCTTGCAATAGATATAGATGGCTATGTACATAGGACCATTGGGAAAATTTTTAAGTAATATCCTTGGAAGAGAAAGAAATGTCAAGAGAGTTCTTGGGTTGGCCCTTACTAGGGATGATGTCTATCACCTCTACCATTTCATCTATAGGATTAAGTTGATAGCATTATTTATAATAGAATCATTATTTTCATCATCTTTATCAACATTCATCACATCATTCTTTATAGTTTCACTAGATTTGGAAAATGAAATATTATATTTTGGCATTAGGTTGGTGAAAATTTGCATGTTTTGGTTTAGAGGGGCAACTGACTTATTGCCTTGATTACTAACACCTTGAATAGATAGACAACTGGAATCAATGAGGTCCTGTACAAGATGTTTAAGATGCTTGCAATGTTTGGTGTCATGTCCATTTTGTCGATGGTTGTGGCAATAAGAATTTGATTTGAGGTTAGGGGGTAAGGGTTTGTTAGGTTTGACTATTTTGATAGGTGGCAAGGTAATCAATTTTTTCTCTAGAAGTTGTGACATTGTGTTATGAAGGGTATCTAGTAAGGGAGTAAATTGTCTTTTTAGATCACCATAACTAAAAGGTAATATGGCTTTGACAAGAACTACTTGGTTTTTGAGGGGGGTTGAATTGTAAAAACCCTTTATTTTGACTTCTAAAAGGTTAGGAATTATTTTGGTTTGTAAGTTTGGATCTCTCAATTCAGCTAGAAGTAGACTTTGTATCTTGACTACTAACTAGATTTTTATAATCATGAAGGGTATTGCTTAGGTGCATGAAGGATTAGAATCTCATCATGGTCAACTAGTCTTGAATCTTATTCTGCAAGTTTTCTATAAACATCTTTTGAAGGTGTGGGTCGGGGACCTTGACATTGATTTGGGAATAAAGCAATTGATAGTGTGAGATAAAATTAGTTATCTTTTCATCCTCTTTTGGCTTGCATCTCATCATATTAGAAAAGGTCATCTTGGGAGTCATGTGCACTTGGAAATGGTTTAAAAATTCCTCACCAAATTCATTGAATGAACGAATTGAGTTGTTCAGTAAACAAGAAAACCATTCCAAGGAAGTGTCTTTCAAGGATCTAGGAATTTTTTTTGCCAATAGTTTATCATCAAGGACAAATTCACTACATAAGGTAATGTAGAAATTAACATGGTTAAAAGGATATCCCTTCCCTCCAAATTTCTCAAATCTAGGAACCTCTACACCTTGTGGCATTAGTGCTTACAATATCTCCAAAGATAATGGATTGCTTTTGATATAATATGTGGGTGGGCCATTTTTATTTTATTTTATGGTGGAAATTTTCTTTTGAAGGGATGATATAGTTTGGAAAAGTTGTGTTATGAGAAGGTCATTTCTTGTGTGATGAGATGGAAGTGAAAGGGTGATGGAGTGTATGTGGTCATAGGACAAGTGAATGGAGTGATTATAGGTGGTAATGTAGGAGATATAACCTGAGATGCCACGTAGGAACTAGGGATGCTAGTAGGAATACATAGGGAAAGAATCACATTACTAACTTTTTGCATTGTTGTTGTGACTCGAGGGTTGGTATAGTTAGGTATTGAGGAAATTGTTGAGGAAGGAGGAATTTGAGTTCCTCTTTGGTTTGTGACACTCCTTGTAGGTAAAGGCCAAAGATTTGAACTAATTTTTTTCATGACGTCAAGGCCCTCATCCTTGTCAATCATGTGAATTTTTTCTATTGTGGGAATTGCAGTAGTTGAAATATTTTCAAGGCTTATTTCATGTTGTAAGTTTACTAAATCTTCATGAATGTGAATTATGTTTTCTTGTGAAATGCTATCATTCCTAGGTTCAACTTGCATACTATCTAAAGGAAAAGAGATACTAAGGGTGTTATCCATGCCTAGTGTACTAGTGTCAATACTAAGAGTGGAAGTTCTAGATAACCCAAGATCCATAATGATTGTGCTATCATGGGATGACATGAGTCTTGAACTTTTTCTCACTAATGTATTAGTAATAGGACACCAAACACTCATGCAAAGGCTACTAAATGCAGGTTGAACACAAATTCAATGAAATCTAACAAGAATTAAATGCTTATAACTAGAATTATAGAAAGAAAAACTAAAATGTAGAAACAAGAAACAAAAAATTAGAAGTTGGACTGTAAATGCCAAAAAATGCAATCAAAAATATGCAAATGGACTATTTTCCCAAGGTGGCAAATGAGTCCAGGTACTAGTTTGTTTGAAATTTTTTAAAAAAAATTATTGAATTTTATGATATTTATATTTTTTGATGAAAATCAAAGATGCAAATGTACAATTTTATTGAATTTCAATGAAATTAAATGCAATTATGCAAGATAAATGACTTTTTCACCTATGCAAATTTTGAAACCCTAAAATGTAAATTAAAAATGCAAAACTTAATGCACTGTTAATGTAAGCTAAATCTAGGATGTAAATGTACTCCAAATCAAAATTATGATGCTCTATACGTAGGTTCACCAAAATGAACAATAGAAAAATGGTGTGCTCTCTTTCACTTCTAGGGTTTTGGACCTGAAAGGAGAGAGACCATTTCCAATCTTTCACTCAAGAACAAACCCTTGGGATTTCAATGCAAAGGAGATTGAAATCTTGCAAATGGATTGTTCTAGGGATTGAATAATAGCTAATGAGGGGTTCACCAACAAGTGTAAACTTGGACAATAAAATGAATTGGAAAATACATTGTGATATGGAAACAAATGCTAAATAACCTAAAAAGATGATCAAACCATAATGAAAAGCTATAAAACTGAAAGTGTGCACCTAAAAAGCAAAAGAGGGCAAAATAAATGTTTGGATCACTAAAAAAAAATTATATTGATGATGCCTGGGACTCATACACTAGGCTAGGTGAATCAGTCAAACTTTGGGAAATATATTTATCAAGCCTATATAGTGGGACTCATTCATTAATAGTGGAGATGTAGTCCACTTTTGTTTTTCTATAAATTTTGAAGTGGATTTTGTGCCTCTTGGTTTTCTATGCTCTTTTTGACTAGTTTCCAGATCTAAAACTACAAATATCACTTGTATGTCTTCTCTGAGCTTCTCCAAGGCTTGATGACAACTTTAGGAATATAACAACTTTTCTCCAACTTCCCTTCTTGATAAATATACAACCTAGCCCAAACCCTTACAATAGGGTGCTAAAAACATTTAAGTGATGACTCCAATGGATGTGGACCTAGAATCTTGCTTGATGTTGATAGATCTTGAATGAAGCTATTGCTTGAATCACAAAATCTTACATCAAAATTGTTATCTCTAAAACAACATGATGCAAGGAATCATTGACATGATGAATGACACTTGAAGAATACACTTGAATGCTTGATAATCTTCCCTTGAAATTCCTTGAATTCTCTTATGAATGCTCAAATTCTCTTGTGAACTCTTGAATGATAGGTATGAATACTTGAATGCTTTGGATGAGAATGAGTGAAATAACCTTGTATTTATACTTAATTATGCTAGAATTCCTAAAAATACAACACTAGAAGCTGACATTAGATCTAGGAGAATAAAATCCAACTAGAAAATTTGAATTAAATTTGAATTTTGGTCACATGGGACTCATTCACCCAAGGTAGTGAATGAGTCCCATTATGCATAATGTATTGGACCAAAAATGAAAAGTGTCTAGAAATGTATGAAACTTGCATCAGAGATGAAAAGACCTAGGTGAGACTCATTTGCCCAATGTGGAAAATGAGTCCTAGAAACTAAATTTTTGCCATATAGGCTAGAAATACCTGATCATGATTGGTTATTGATTGGCGAATGAGTCCTAGAAACTAAATTTTGACCATATAAGCTAGAAATACCTGAATTACGATTGGTTATTGATTGGTGTCAACATTATCCTTGAAAAGATGCAATAAATGAGGCTTGTGGATACAAAAAAGGGCTAATTAAAGCATAAGAAAGCTAAATTATTAATGAAAAGCCTAGAGGAATGTGAAAGTGTGTTACAACACTTTACAACACTCCAAATAAGGAAAGATTAAAGTTAATTATTATTCAAATTATGTTTATTACACTTAGTTATTTGATAAAACCATAGAAAAGTGTGAAAGTGTGTCACAACACTTCACAACACTTTTGTAAAGCATCATTAAATTCTATTTGTTTACAAGGGCCCAAGACCTAATGTGAATATGTTATCAACATTACAACACTAAATCAAGGAAATATTGAACCAAAATCCATAAGGAGCACCCAAAAAAGTGCAAAAAATGTCAAAGGACCATTTTTTCAACACTACAAAAGGATCAAGTTGGAGACATATACAAATGGGTTTTTTATGAATAGATTTTAGTATCTCAAACAAAACTTAGGGGTTTCTTCCCTTTCTTTCACTAACTAGATACATTAATGGTGCATCTATCGAGGGGGTTAATTCAGGGCATATTTTTTTCCTTGGAATGGTGAGAGCTACCTCTCAAGTGGAGCAAGTATAAAGAATCAAATAAAGATGATAAGGTTTATACAAAAAAGGGGGGTATGTATGTTGTTACAGGCATAAAGGAAGACCATTTTCCCTTTACCCATGATGTGGAAGGGGTAGAAACTATATATTTTGTTAGTGTTTACATCAATGTCAAAGGGGGACATTGTTGCACATGTTGTAATTGATGTCCAAAAAATAGAGATTGTTGTAGGTGTTGTCTTGTTGTAGGTGTTCTCATTGATGTCAATAAAGTGGTACTATAAAAGGTTTCTTGTGATGCAATCAATGTAATGATCAAAAGTGTTGTGAATTATTGGACATGATGATGAATGCCACTGATATGCCATACATAGTTGTAATACATCTCTTGTTGCTGATGAATAGGTGAAGGTTGTTATGCTTCATAATGATATCATTTTGTGAATGTCATATTCTTTATCTCCTCATGTAAATAATTACATAAGATGAAATAAAGTATGAAATATTTTCTTATAGTTAGTCACTCAGGAAATTGTATTGAAAAATCTTTTGATAATTCTCTCCATTCCTTTGTATTTGAATATACGGCCTTGTGGTTTGGAATTTAGACAAAAGTAGATGTTAGGTATAGTAGCATAGATTTTTGGCATCTTAATCCTTTTTAGTGCTTCTATGGTTCTTCACCTGAAAGGACAAAGGAGGGAAAAAATGCTTATGTCTACACTCAAAATCAATGTAATATAGATGTAATATGCCAAGATGCAATGGTTTAATGTAAGAAACTAATAAGATTAATTGCTTAATGAATGAAAACTAAGGAAATGAATATTGTTTAAAAACACATTGTGTAATAAAAATACACCTAGAAATGAATGTATATTGTAATAGAACTGAAAGAAATTGAAGAAGTGCGCCTAATATCTTAATGAAGACTGGAAATGACATTTTAGATGCTCTTGATTCTAATTTTTAGGCATGGTGGGACTCATTCACCATTATGGGAAAATCAATTCTAGTTCTACAAAATTGTTCCAGAACTTGTTTCTCACAAAAGGGTATATAAAAATATAGAAAACCAAAAAATAACATGGAGGTAGGACTCATTCACCACCCCTGGTGAATGAGTCCACTTTTGAATTTCTAAATATTCAAAGGTGGAATTTGGAGCTTTCAATTTGTACTTTGGTTTTCTACAAGTGTTTGCTTCTGAAACTCTAATTATTTAATCCGAAAGTGAGTTTTTGTTGATATTTTCACTTGATCAATGAAGATAAGACCTAAACAACTTTGCAACTTGATTCTTTATTATTTCCAAGCTTCCAAGATGTCTAAATCTGTAAACACGCAAAACAAGAGAGATAATGGTTTATGTTAGGGCATGGGGGTTTCCCTTGGTCAAACCCCTTTTAGGTAATTAAACCAAAATGGATAAAGAATGTAATGAATATGCAGTAATGGAATTGAATACCTTCCCATTAATATTGATCTTGAATGTTTGAAACAGAACATGAAGAATCTTCCCTTGAATTTCTGAAAATTGATGCCCTAATGCCTTAAAATGGTGAAGCACTAATTTTTTTGACTTGAGATGGAAGAATGTTGCATGAATAATGAAGAATGAATGTGATTTAGGGTTTATAGAGGTGATTTTATAGGAAATTAACCTTATTAGCCAAAAAATTGGATCCCTAAGGCTAACATGTAAAAATAATAAACTTTAAGTTCAATTTTTCCTACTCAAAGGTAAAAAATGAGCCAAATGAGACTTATTCACCACCCATGGTGAATGGGTCCCACTTGGATGGGAATAATTCACCATGGATGGATAATGGGTCCCATAGGGGCCATTTTGATAGCTAGAATGCCAGGAGATAAGGAAATAAGGTTTAAATTGCAACTTTGTTGGGTATTTTATCAAATATTTCCTTGAGATGCATAATGTGCATTAATAGGGGCCTATTAGTGAATTCAATTTGAAAGTGTGATTAAATACACTTTACAACACTAAAATGAGGTCCACATTTTTGGTTAGAGACAATGCACAAGTCATCTGGTGTTGTCATTGATGGCAACCCTAGTTAGTGATTCGATCCACATGTTAGAATTTGATCATACTAGAAGTCAGATTGATGTTTTGTTATTAACTATCAAGCTAGAACAAAGTATTCGATAGAATTGTGTTCATTAATTCATATGCAATTTTTTTTTATTGTTTTGTGCTGTGGATATTAGGAAAGGTTGTTTGGTGTATGAAATATGTTATCCTTGAATCTTAGAGCCTTGTATTGATTGGTGTGTAAGTTAGAAGAATCTAGTTTGATTATTTTCTATTTAACAATGCAACGAGGCCAACTTGGTGAATGTAGCATGTTATGGATATTTGAGAAGTAATTGTTTAAGTATTTTTGTATTTGAGCATGTTGATTTGGGTCCTCACTATGTTGTGATTGACTTTAGTTGGTGCACATTAATAATTATTTGTTGATTGAGCTGATAATTTGTAAATATTTTATGTTTTGTTGAAGCCAACTTGTAGTGATTAAATATTTAGTTACTAATATATATAAGCAATAATTTTTATCATTTGGATATATCTACGAAGTGTGTTGGTGTTTGTTGCAAAATTTAGAAGGATTATAGAGTGATTATGCATAGTTTCACTTGTGCAGAAAAGGATTTGTGATCTAAGTTAGAGTAGACATAGTAGAAGAGTAGGATCAAATAGAAGGTCAAGAATGTGATTGATGTGCTTAACCAGAACTATAGTGAAGCATTAGTAGATGCTACTTTCTTAGTTCAAATCTCTTGTATGTTATCCAAATGATTTTATAAGACAGTGAGTCTTCCTTTTGTATTTGAGTAGTGAGCTCTAGGTAGTGTGCTTGAATGCATGTGCATTCCTTTTGTAAGAACTTATTTGAGTATACTTAGATCATATTGTGGATTGAACTCTACCATGGTTTTTCCTCTAATAGGGTTTCCATAGAAAAATCCTTCTGTTATGGTGTTTTTGTTGCTTGTTTTGTGTTCATGCATCTTTCTTTTGGTTCAATGTTATAAGTGGTTTAAAGATCAAGTTAATAAAATCAAATTTTGTAGAACATTGATTCACCACACCCTCTTAGTGTTTCTTGATTCCAAAAATTGCTATCAGAGCTTAGTTCCTCAAAATAAGTTTAAAAGCTTGGGGAAGATCCAAGAAAGTGATTCAATGGATTCAAGTAGTCTTTAACAACAACTTTTGGTAGCTCTAGATGATCTTGATTAGTAAAATCTGAATTCTGGGAATTGCAAGCAAGCCTCATGAATGCGAAGAAAT
>VDFB02038379.1:0-14966 GCA_007258455.2 Sequoia sempervirens
ATCCACCATTTGAAACCCACTAGAATGCACTAGTAGTTGTTGTAGCAGAGGAAATACAAAAAAGTATAGATACTCCACTCCCTTCTTTTGTTATTGGTGATCTAGTGCTTGAGGAGGACAAATAATTTTTGGATTAAAATGGCTTTAAACATCCATTTCATTAGCTTGTAGCATTATCTTATTGGCTTTGATTGAGATTTAACTCTCCAAGTGACCTTTCATGACATTAGCTAGAATTATTTGCACATTGGGGAGATGACTATAAGGGAAACCTTAGAATTCATCACTCATTGTCAAGGAAATGGCTCCCGATATAGCATTACCTCATCTCACACAGTGAATACATTAAAATGATTTCCAACCCTTGGCTTGAACCTATGCTCAATTGGAGTATAAGTTTGTCAACAAATTTGTGCCCCATTTGTTCACAGTAAATTTCTATGCCATGCCAAGAAAACACATTTATCATCTCCTGCTCTGATACCACATGTTGTCGAATATCATCGATCTGAATATTGTGGTGATTGTTATTGATATCAATGTAATGCAAATCCTTTATACAATGGAGAAAGTGAGTAGTTGTATAAGATAGTTTAACTGAAATAGGAAAATAGTAATACCCACTAACAACTAACACTGAATCATTAACAATCTCATATTCAATGTAAAACAATATTATGCAAACACTCTTGATATAGATAAGAGGTATTTTTCATGAGAATCATTATAAAAAGGAATATCTCTAGGTTATTAACAACTCTTAAAATAACCAAGATAATATAAATTAGGAGTTAGGTTGAAGTAGTATGAGAAAATATAAAGAGGAGAGATTGAGAGATGTAGAGGGAGAGTGACAGAGATAAATGGGGATAGGTAGAGAGATGGATAGATAAAGAGTGAGAGGGAGAGAAACATGAATAAATGATGATAAAGAGATATAAATATGTAGGAGAGTGAGAGGGGAGGGTGAGCGAGATATATAGAGAGATAATGAAGGATGGAGAGAGAAAGAGGGGGGAGAGAAAGGGGAAGGGATGATAGAGAGATAGAGAAGGAAATGGAGAGAGTAGAGAAGGAGAGAGATAGGAGAAAAGGAGAGAGAGAGTAGAGAAGGAGATAGAGGGAGAGGGAGATCGATAGAGAGGGATATTGAGAGACACATAGAGATAGTGATATATATATTTCTTGTTGGTAAGAGACACTACACAAGTCATCTGGTGTTGTCATTCATGGAAACCCTAGTCAATAATCCCATCCACACCTCATTATTTTCTTATACCGGAAGTCAGATTGAAGAAATGTGTTAATTGTCAAAGCTAAAATAGGGCATCTGACATAGTTGTGTACATTGACTCATATGTAATTTCTTGTTATCATTTTGTGTTGTGGATCTTAGGGAAGGTATTTTGATGTATGAACTATCTTATCTTTGAATCATAGGGCCTCACATTGATTGGCGTGCAAGTTAGAAGATCTGGTTTATTGATTTTTTAGTCTAATAATGTAGAAAGGTTGACTAGATGAGTGTAGCATGTTGCAGATATTTGAGCATAATTGTTTAAGGTGTTTCATGTTAAAGACATGTTTTTTTGGGTCCTTACTATTTTTTGGCCAACATTGTTTGATTCACATTGATAATTATTTATGGATTGGACTAATAGTTTTTGCACGTTTCATATTTTGTTAAAGTTGACATGCAGTTGATGTAATCTCTAGTCGTGGATATATATAATCAATTATTCATATCATTTTGATATATGACACATATGATGCAAGAGTTAGAAGGAATATAGATCAATTGTATACACTTATTTGAAGTATACTCCTTATTGTGGATTAACCTCCCACCATGGTTTCCCTAATAGGGTTTCCATATAAAAATTCCTTGTGTTATGGTGTTGTGGTTGATTTCCTTGTGTTCTTGCATATTTCTTTTGGTTTCCAATACTATAAGTGGTTCAAAGATCAAGTTAATAAAGGTTAAATTCTACCAAAACATTGGTCTCACCTCTTGAGTATTCCCTTGATTCAACCAGGTGGTATGTCGGGCCTGGTTCAGCTGGAAGAAGTTTAATAAACACAGGAAGATCTGGGAAAGGTGATTCAATGGATTTTTGATAGTCTTCATCAACAAATTTTGGTGGCACTAGATGATCTTGATCAATCTAAATCCTAAAAGTCTAGGAATTGCCAAGCAAAGCCTCATGAATGCTGAGAAATTCATTCAATCATTGTAAGATCAAATCAATAAGTCTAGGGAAAAGAGAAAGGATCTCTATGATCAACTCAAGTAGAAAGAGAGCAAAAGAATGGAAGATGAACACCTAAGTCAAGCCTTGAAGGAAAAGATAGAAAATGTGAAAAGCTCACTAGAGATAATGCTATCCTAAAGCATGAGATGGAATCTATTGTGATGAGGATGACCAAGGAGATTGAAGAGAAAAAGAAGAATGAAGAGAATCTTACTCAGTACTTGAAAGAAAAATTTGAAGAATACAACAAAATTAATGATGGATTCAATCAGCTGGAGCTTGAATTGCAACAATACAAAAACAATGAAGAAGAGCTTGAAAGATAGATTGTTATTCTCAGGGATGATCTTGCTATTGCAAATGAATACAAGGAGAAGTTTGAGGTTAGCTTAGCTAATATTGATGAATTGATTCAAAGTCAAAATATTGGAAGTGATAAGCAAGGTATTGGATATGAGAAAGGAGAAAGCTCTAAATCTAGTCAAAGGAAATTTAGGCAAGGAAATTAGTCAAACAAAGCTAAAGGTATCTGGTAAGACAACCCAATGCTTAAAAGTTCAATGGATATTGTTTTGTTTGCAATAAATTTGGTCATATGGATGCTCAATGTAGAAGTATAATGAATACAAGTGGTCCATCATTCTTCTATTAGTGTTTCAATTGCAATAAGTATGGTCATAAGTCAATTGAATGCAGAAATATGACAAACAATTTTTTCAATAGAAATGTCAGATGTTATGCTTGCAATAGATTTGGCCATATTGCTAACCAGTGCAGATCAAGGGAAAATTAATGGAATAACTGGTCTAGACAAAGAAATGTCATGTGCTATAATTGTAACAAATATGGTCACATTGTAAGTTTCTATAAAAGTAGGAAGGGCCCAGTAAACAAAGGGAAAAATATGCAAAAGGATGATAAGGGAAAAGGAAAAGTTACTATGGATGAGATCAGGAATCAAATGAAGAAGAAATGGGTGAAGAAAAGTGATTCTAATGCGGGAAATAAATCCACACCAGAATCTGGTGCTGGAAATTCCTTCGAGAATCAGTTTAAGGCCTCTGGCCTAGGGGGAGCTCTCAAGAAAATATTTTATCCCCTATTGGTAGTTGATACCGGAATGTGGAAAATTGCAACGATTACATTAGTGATCTACAAATGTTTTAGGAACACTTGTGGAGGAAATTTATGCAAAATTGAAGGTTTGCAGAAGAATTTTCTTTCACAGAATATTAAATAGGGTATCTAGAAGACCTAGGGAAAAATAATTTATTGCGATAAAAAGTTAGGTGTGTGAATGATAAAAGGTTACTTCTATTCCTCATTCATCACATTGCATTTTGAGAAGAAGTTTGGAGAGCTTTGCAAGTGAATTTTGGTAAAATACAAGTCTAAAGGTGATTCAACGATCAAACCCTAATCTGGCGAAAGGTATTTATCTGCAAAACTTGTGAACTTGAAATTTTTGGAAATGGATGCTCCATTAGTAGTTGATATTAAGGATAGACCCTGCCAAAAATTCAAATGGCACCCGTTCAAATCCATTGAGACCAAACCATTAGGTGCATTTTCTTCCGTTCCATATGGTGTTTTGCACATTTTGCACATTGAAGATATTAGGGCATATATTCATGTGAATGTTGAGGAATTAGGAAGCTCCCAGTTGTTAAATTTGTACACAAATCACATTGTGGGAGAAGATCTCTGTGGGTGATCCCACAATAGTGGTTTACAATTTTTGGCTAAACTAGACATTGAAATAATTTTTTTAACTAAATCTTCACCTTCGGGCACCTATAGCGACAAAACCATGAGGAATTTGAAGATGATGCAAACTAGAGTTTCATGAAATTTATTCTATAGATTATAAATATTTTTTTTTCAAAAATTTTGGAATCAAATTGCACTTTTTTTTCCATCTCCCTCGAAAACTAGTTTTTTTTTCAAAAAACAACATTTTTAAAAAGTGACACTCATTGTATAACACTTAATTTTTTTCCATGAAGAATAAAATTCTAATTATTCTGGTCTATGTTGTAACTCTAGATTATCTAGTGCTTCCCACTTGGTTAGATATTTTTATTGAATATTTTTCTTTAATCATGTTTCGAAGTCAGGCAATTCTGAATTTGAACTAATGGCGGCCATTCAATCAATGTAACTTTTTTTGTATGTATCGAAATTCAATTTTTTTTTGTTGGATCAAGGACTTCAATATCTAGTGCACTCATATTTTTCAATTTTTTTTGTTAATCTTCGATTTTTCCACATGTACAGAACATAGCGCTTGATTTTCAGCGAAAAACCTACATTCACAAGAAATAAAAAATAAATATAATAATAATAAATTTATTTAAAATTATACTTTTTGGGAAGATTATAATACGGAATACATAATTACAAAAATAAATTTTAAATGAATTCGTTTGATCCCCCCAAAGGTAAATCAAAAGTGGTTTTTTATCAGCATTTTGATAGGTGTAAAGGAGACTCTATTATAGGTATGGTTTAAAACTAGCAGGGTTCTATCCAAGGGGGTTTGATCTAAGGTAGTTTGATCAAATCCTCTTCAATTGGAATTCTTTAAATGAATTTTTTTAAGGCTTAAATCATTATATTTTCTAAAAATATGTGATTTCAGCAAAAATCAGAATCTCCTAGAAATTGTAAACCAACTTTATGGGATCACCCCTATGTAAGGCCTGAATTTAAGACTTTGGAGGAGAAGAAGTTCACACAAATTGTGAAATTTCCCGTGTTGGATGAAAATGAGTGGGTTCGATACATATTAGGTCAAGTGCATGCTAAGTTCATATGGCTAAATAAGCCTTTCAAGATCACAAGAGAAGCTATAAGCATTATTATTGTTTTGAATTCATCCTGTGGGTTGCCCACATTGAAAGTTGTGAAGAACCAAATAGTCACTGAGGCAACCGGTTCCACTTTCGACAGAAGAGCCATGAAAATTAATGACATCATTGAATTGGATGTAAGATTTTCTTCTATGGTTATTAGATATAAAATTTATCAATCTAGTCAGGATAACTCTATGTCTAGTATTGCAATCTGTGCAGCTTATGGGTGTGTGCAAGAAGTTGAGTCCACTTTTTGGCCAAAAAGTGGAAGTGTTTTATCTGATTTTCAGCATCTGACACATTTGACCTTAAAATTTGAAGCACTTAGAGATGAAATCTTTAAAAAAGTAACCAATCATAAAATGTAGTGCTCGGAGTCTAGTTTCCAAATATGTAATTTATTTTAATACCTAGATTGTACAAATAGAGTTTTAATAGGCATTTCTAAAAACCACTGTTTAAAAGTCATTTTTTTTTACCATACCATGCACGTGTACGACATCCATATTTTGACTTAAATTATTGTATTTTCCTAATTCCTTTTGGGAAAAGTTTTATGACTCACTAAAGCTTGCTCTTGATATTTTTTTTATAATTTTTTATTGAATATTTTTTTTTTGTTAAATTTTTATTAGGCAGATTTGTCGTTTTGAAAAATCGTCATGTACGACATGCATAAGATGACCTAAACTTATCATTTTCTGATTTTTTTCAAATTGAAAAAGAATTATGCAGGGGATTTGCTCTTATTGCAATCAAAGTTTGTCAAAATGTTATGTTGATCCAAAAGTTATTAAAATGGTAAAACTCGATATTTAAAAGTTTATGGTAATTTTATTGAAATTAAATTGAAAAATAGAAAAATAATTCAATTGCAAAACAAATTACATATTTAGAATCTTCATTGTTTCATCTAAAATGGGTTTTAATTTCGTCAGAAAATTTTGCAAAAAAGTTCGTCAGCCATATGTCCAAAGTCGGTATTCTTCTTTGACATTGTTAGGGCCTTCAACTTGCAGGTCAAACTAGGTTGAAGGCCTAGGTTCGGACTTCCAATGCTTTTTCGAACCAAAACCTTCAGGAAAAAACCCATATGATACCAAAATAAAAATTCAAATTTAAAAGCAGGATCTTGATTATAAAAGCGGGATCTACATTTTATTAACTCATGGATCACACATGCTATAATCGAAGGACCACTGTTCCCATCAACTTAACATTTGACCATTATGAAATGGAGCAGGATCCATTTCATAAATCGAGGATCCCCGTTTCATCATCGAGATCGTTTCTTAAATCGAGATCCATTTCTTATAAATCGGATCACAATTTCTGTCCATTAGTTCAAAATCCTATGGAAGCGAAGGGTCCAATTTTAAAGCAGGATCATAGTTTCATCTTAGAAGCTGAGGATCTAGTATCAACGGGATCCCGATTTTTAAATTAGGATCCCGTTTATTTAAATCGGGATCCCGTTTCCTCAATGCCGATTTCAATTTTTTGGTTAAGGCAAAAAACTTCCACATTTCATGGACTCAACTTTGTGCACTCACCCTTATCAAATGATCAAGGAAAGTGTAGAATATGACTTATGTGAGTTACTCTAGAGCTAGTTAATTGAAAATCTTGGTAAAATCAAGAAGGTAAGAAGAACTCTTTCAAGCATGGAAATTTTCTATTATGTCTATTCTTCTACTTCATGAATGAAGTTTCGGGAGTTGGTAAAGTGTAATGGGAAGTTGACAGGCTGGTAGTTGTTCAAATTAGAGGCATCTTATATAGAATTGGTGATAGCAAAGCAAGGAAAAATGATATCTAGGGTTACTTCAAAAGATTTTAGAGTGAAATGCAAGCTAGGGAAATAATTCCTAAATATATTGTGGAAAAATATAAGGACATTATTTGCTTCATGGTTGACATTGATTAGTGTTTGATGAAAGCAACATAACCTAGAATAGTTGGGATAATGCCTATGGGATATGAGGTTGAAAAACACATTTTGGAGTTGTATGCCCAACACTTGAGTAAACCTCAGGATCTGACAAAAGAAAGGTTTGGTACCTTTGAAGAGAAGAATATGCAAGTGCATACACAACTAAAGAAGCCTATGATAGCCTAGAAAGTGAGAAAGGAAGTTGAATCTTTTGTAGAGAGCATTGACATATCAGTTGAAGCAATGAGGGAAGCTTGGAAGAAAATAGAACAAGCTGAAGAAGGGGAGCCTGCTAGAACTAAGTCAACTAGTCCAATAACATCCACTACCAGATCTGGATCTACAAGGATCTCAGCATCCTCATCCGATCCTACAAAGAAATCAAGCTCAGTAAAAGCTTAGGTCAAGACATCTAGAAGAGAAGGAAAGAGGAAGAAGAATAAAAGCATAAGAGTCTATGTTGTTGTTGAAGATGATGAAGAAATTCAATCAGATGAAGAAGTAAGAGAAAACAAGCAAAGGGCACAAAGGCATCAAAATTCTCTAAGGACAAGCCCTCCGATGAAGAGAAAGCAAAGAAAAAGGTGAAAATTGATAGATCAGGTAAGACTGAAGAGGAAGTGGAAAAAGTATTAATTGAGGATGGTAATCTCAAAATACTTTCTAAATGGTATGACACTTTTGATAGTGCTGGTCAGAGAACTCTTGAAGAAGCCACAATAAAATATTTGAATATTTTCAATATGACTCATAGAAATAATGTCAGAGTTACCTAAAGGGTTATATCAAGTCTTAGAAATGAGGAGAGTAAATGCAAGAGCTGAAGATGAATGAATGAGATAACACATACTTTCCAATCTATGTTTGGTAATATCAAAAGAAGAAATGAAGAAAATCCTCAATGATGCTAAAAAGGATTTTAAGAGAAAATAAAGGGTGAATAAGCTTATGATTGAGCAAATTGAGGAAGTACAAAAAGACACTGAGAAAATTCTTAAGGCAGTTCTGTTGAAGAATAGATATAACATTATCTCTAAAGAAACTCATGATAAAGATGTTCCATCTAGTCTAGAAGTTCAAGATGTTCAGGATAATATTGAAGAAGTGAAAGATGACACAATTGAGGACACTCTAAATCCTCTAGATATGCAAGATACTAAAATTACCATGGAGATTGATTCTCCTAAAGATATGTCAGTTGAAGAAATAGAGATTCCCAAAGCCAAGAAAGAATCTGTGATTGAAGTAAAGAAGGCTGAGGCAAAGGAGGTTTCTATGGAAGCAAGAGACATTGCAAAGGAAGTAAAGAAGTTTTTAGAAGAACAACAGGAGGTGTTTGACCCTGAATTGGCTAAAGGTCCTATCAACTTGGCCACTCTATCCCCTATTTAGAAGCTGGAGGTAGCATCATCTGCTTAGGCCAAGGTAAGGGAGGAGATATTGAAATCTCACATTGAGGATAGTGAGCTGCTAAGTATTGCATCTGGTATCTTGGAGAAGATCATGCACACACATGTCAAGGACTCATTCGATTCTCCCTCTGGTCAACTGAAGAAACTTATCAATTCTGTAAGTACTCACTTTGAGTCTCTTGAAAAGTTAGCTAAGGATAAGGTCCAGAAAGATTTTGATGCAAATAGGTTCAATAGATTGAAGTGTATGATTGCTAATGATAAAGCCTTAATAGCTACTTGTGAAAAGAACATTCAAGGTGCATTATTTGAGGGTGGAAATATCTACAAGTCATGCTTATCCTTGTCAAAATTCATTGAGGTCACTGAGAAAAAAAATAAAGAATATGAGAAATAGTTAGTAGATATTTCTCAAACCTTTGATCCTCTAACTATTTCTGTGGGTAAGAAAGAAGGACAAATCATATCCCTACTTGAAAAAATTAAAGGAATTTTGGGAAGCTGAAAATATAAAATAAAATCATCTCAGGACACTAGTTTAAGCCCATTGAAGAACAATTTTTTAGACATATTCAAGTCCATGTAAGTTAGAAAAGCATGTTCATAGAAATTTTGTATGATTTTTGGTATCCAGATTGTTGTCTTTACCATTGATGTCAAAGGGGGAGTGTGGGATAGTGAAAAATATCATATTCATCTCAAAGGGAGTTGTGATTAAAAATATTTTTGAAGTTTTGAGGATTGCAGTGTATTCATGTTGGTACTGATTCTGACAATTAGTCATTTTTCACTAAGTCTTGCCATCAATGCCAAAGGGGGAGATTGTTGAAAAGAGACACTGCACAAGTCATTTGGTGTTGTCATTGATGGAAACCCTAGTCAATAATCCCATCCGCACCTCAATATTTGCTTATACTGGAAGTTAGATTGAAGATATGCGTTAACTGTCAAAGCTAAAATAGGGCATCCGACAAAGTTGTGTACATTGAATCATATGTAATTTCCTATTATCATTTCATGTTGTGGATCTTAGGGAAGGTATTTTGATGTATGAACTATCTTATCTTTGAATCATAGGGCCTCACATTGATTGGTGTGCAAGTTAGAAGATCCATTTTATTGATTTTTAGTCTAACAGTGCAAAAAGGTCGACTAGATGAGTGTAGCGTGTTGTGAATATTTGAGGCATAATTGTTTAAGGTGTTTCGTGTTTGAGACTTGTTTTTTTGGGTCCTTACTATGTTTTGGATAACATTGTTTGATTTATATTGCTAATTATTTATGGATTGGGCCGACAATTTGTGCACATTTCATATTTTTTTAAAGCTAACATGCAGTTGATGTAATCTAGTTGCAGATATATATAATAGATTATTCATATCATTTTGATATATGATGCATATGATACAAGAGTCAAAAGGAATATAGATCAATTGTGCATAGTTTCATTTGAGCAGAACAAATATTGGTGATTCAAATTAAAGCAGACATAGCTTCAAGAGCAGAATTAGATAGAATGTGAAGAATGCAATCAATGTGCTTAACTAGAACTATAATTAGGCATTAGCAGATGCTATCTCACAGTTCATCCACTGTAGTTGTTTATGCAAATATGAATGTAAGAAAGTGAGTCTTCTTTTGGGTAGTAGGCCTTTTGTATTTGACCAGTGAGCTCTAGGCAATGTGCCTGAGTGCATGTGCATTCCCCATTTGTAAATATTTATTTTGAGTATACTCATATTATGGATTAACCTCCATTATGGTTTTTTCCCTGACAAGGTTTCTACGTAAAAATCCTCTTGTTATGGTGTTGTGGTTGATTGCCTTGTTCTTGCATCTTTCTTTTGGTTCAATGCTATAAGTGGTTTAAAGATCAAATTAATAAAGTTAAATTCTACAGAACACTGATTCACCCCCCTCTCAATGTTCCTTGATTCCAACACACAGACAGACACACACACATATAGAGAGAGAGAGAGGGGAGGGGGAGGGAGAGTAAGAGAGGGAGAGTGATAGAGATAGGGGGAGGGGTTGGAGATAAAGAGAGAGAGAGGATAGAGAGATAAAAAGAGAAAGGGAGACACGAAATGTGTACCGACACACTTGATCCTGATTACTAACACCATTTCATCCTATATCATCTTCTCAACTAAATCATCACTCTTCGTCCCTTAATTAAATAAATCATCATTTATCTGATTAAGTCATTCTCTCTTGTTAATTAAATAAATCAAAGTTATTTAATTAACCATCTAGTATCTATTTAATTAAATAATTCATTTTATTTGATTAAATCTCTAAAGTCATCCTATTAAATTAAATAAATTAAACCTTTTTTAATTTAATCTAATATCATCCTCTCTGATTAAATAAATCAAATCCTTTATTTAATTAAATCTAAATCACATTCTCATCTTTTGATTTAAATCAACCCATAAATCTAAATCAAATGGTCACATCATCTAATCCCTCATTAAATTAATTAAGCCTTGATTAATTTAATCCTAATCATCCAATTTCTCTAGATTTTGCCACTTGCACATAAAAATACATTTAAGGATTTATGAAATCCCTATTTTCTTTCAACTTGGCATCTTTAGGGGAATATTCCTCCAAGTTTTAAAATCCCTCCAAGTGGATTTTTCCTTCCAACAAGACATTAATTCCCTCTTATATGTCCTTGTGCATTGAGCCAAGTGGCATTTAATTCATTCTTTTTCCCTCTTACATGTCATTTAACTATTTTCAAATTCCACCTAATTTCATTTATTGTGCACATTCATCAGAATGTGCTCAAGCTTCCTCCATTCACATCTTGACAAGTGGCACTTGCCCATTAGGTGTTGTATGATCACACATTGCTCCATTTTGCTCTTTTATACATCTTTTATTTCTATAAATAAGAGTCTTCTCTCTACATTTTGATCATCCACAATTTGAGTAAGTCTACTATACTCAATTTCATCCTCAAGCATATCCATTTTCATCCATTTTATCAAGTCTATAGCTAGGTTATGTAGATTTTTCATCATGGAGCACAATTGAATCTTCACCAAAGTGGATCACTCATCAACATTGCATCAAAGGAGTTGGGAAAGGGCCAATTTCCACATCAAATTGGCACCAATTCCCCCATGGGATCAAGAGTTTGCTTTACATTGAATAGGATTTTATAGCTTTTGTTTATGTTTTCTTATGTTCTTCATCTCATTTCTTGTTCTTTGCAATCTAAATGGATTTCATGGGGAATCTTGATTCTCACTTGCATTTGATCTAACATTATGTTTATTTCTTGTGTTTGTGCAGGTCTAGGATTGGGGTTCTACAACCATATCTTCCTCTACCTCTTTGATATCCATCAATTATATCACTGGAATAATAATTACTCTTTTTTAATATTGTTCTTATAATTATTTTCATTGTGATATTTATTATTGCTTCTACTTTATTATACATCTTCATTATAGGATATTATGTCCTAATAGTAGGATCTACTTCTTCTGAAACTTCCTCTTATGTACTTATTTATTGATTTATTTTTCCCTCAAATGTCCTTTTTAATTTGTCCTCTATTTTCAGTGCAAATATATATGCTTCCTCCATTCTTTAGATATTCAACATTCTCAACTCTTCCCAAATTGATTCTCTTAATCCATTGAAGGACCTTAAGATCTCCTATCCTTCATCGTGGTGACCTAATATAATTTTTAGCCTCTAACATTCTTTAGTATAATCCTTCACAACCATATCCTTTTGTCTCAAATTATATGATTTTTTTTATATTCTAAATGTTAATTCATAGGAATGAATATAGAATTTAACCATTTTTGAATACTAGGTTTACTCTTTTCTTTCTTTTTGACTAAATATATTTTCTTCAAACAAAAACATGAACTTTCAACTTAGTTTTAGAAAATTTTACTCTATGTGCATCATAATATCTTTATACTCAAAGTATTTTCTAAATTGTCATACATCCAATCTATAAATTATTGAGAATTTAAACTGCCAAAATAATTTGAAATATCTACTATAGTTTTCTTACCACTACTTGATATAGATTTCAATATTATCTCTTCCTTACCATCTTCCTTTCCTTCAACCTACTTAATAATATCAAAATATTTCTCTTCATTACTCTCATTAAGCCTAGGGTAGTAACCCTTTATAAGTATTCTTCAAAGGAATGTATTTAGATGTGTATTGCTTTCATCATTTAAAAAATTTCTTCAATTTTTCTACAAACATTAATAATACTTTGTCCTCTTTACATAGGCATCTTGTTATTTTATTTGATGCAAACATCCTCTAGTTGAAAATCTTTGTATAGGAGTGAATTTGCACCCATTTCACACATCCTCACCTTAGAAAACCAAATCCAAAGGTGAAATTCCACATCACCCAACTACCTTCCTTCCACTTGGCTTCTGTTTGTTGTGTCGGTTATAAAATTTCTATTAGGGACACACATGCGACACACAGATGTCTGCACAACATGTTGTCGTCCCTGACGGATTCTTCTGTCTGAAGTTGGAAGAGGCATTATACTTTCAATTGGGAATGATTTGTAACATCCCTCTTTGACCAACCAACCCCGAAAACAATAGATTCTCCCCTCTTCTCCTTCAAATCCATCTATCTTGACTTCATTTCATCCATATAGACAATGGATTCACATTCTCAAGCATTCTTAGCACTCACTTCACTTTCAACAACACTTCAAAACTACATTGCAGAAACAACACTCCATCAACTCCAAAAAGCAAGTGTGAAGCAAGCCATTGTGTGGGCTTGGAGCCTTGTGAGGCTTCCTCTCATCACAATTGTAGTTGTGGTGACCTTTCCAAGTCCATGTTCTCCTCCCTTGGCTCATGAAATTTTGGGTGGAGGTGGTAATATTTTGCTCCTCTCCTTTGTGATTTGGTTGAGTGGCTTAATACTATTTTGTAGTGTTCATTGCAATCTATAATTTCTTTACTTCTTTATCGCATATTTCTATCTCGTTGCTATTTGGCTATCTGTGGAGCTGAAAACACCAAAATGGGGGTCTAACTGAGGTAGACCCCTATACAACCCCAAAAATTTCCCCCTTCTTTATTGTGTAGGTGAAAGAACACGTGGATCTAGTTGGCCAACATGCGCCTTTGTGAGATCATCCTTATTACCTTAGCTTTTATCTATCTACTTTATCATCTTCATTTATATCTCTCATACTTTATTATTCTATTTTTCCCATCAAAACTGACCAGCTACGATGTAAGTTAGTTTTTGAGTAGTTTGTATTGTGTTCACCATTTTCTAGCCATACAGACGCTAGTGCACTTGAGAGACGCCAATGCACGATGTTGACGTCCCAAAACTGCGCTGTTGTCCTTAGATAGAGAGCTATTTGAGACACAATACTGACTCTAAAAACCAGCTTGCCTAGCCTAAACTTAAGTTCAAGATATATAGAGTAATTGGGGTACATTATAGTCCTCGTAATTCTTGATCCAAGTATTCCCAAACATCCCCTTAGATCAAGGTAAGCTAGGGAAGCCCTCCACTCTTGGCTCTCCGTGACCTGGAGCCTTGAAGTGGTTGGTCCCCCTCTCTTACATTTTTGGTGAACCCGATGTGAACCATTTTGGTTTCATCTTGCAATACTGAAAGCTCCTTTCCTCATGTTCTAGGAGCAATGTAGGTGTGAGTGTTGTGAGGCCTTTCGCCTCACAACCCAACCTACAACCCTTAGTAGGCGTAGTTAGATGTTTTTGTAAGTGTTGCATAATAAAAACTTAATTGGGTCACCATCCTATTGCAAACCTCTAGGAGGATTTGCAAGAGTATCGTCTAGTGTGGGTGATGCCTCTTTTCTGCATCTACCTATCCCCTCTATGTAGCCTGTGAGTAGTAGTACGGATATAACCTTCACCTCACAGGACCTGTTAGTGAGTTTTAATAGAGAACCATCTCCTCTTTACATCCCTATGTAGATCAATGGGAACACTGTAGCAGGTGTTCTTTTTGACCTGAAATCTTAGGTAAACATTATAACCAAGGAGATTATGTTAATCAAATTCTCACACAAAGATGGGTATGATGCATCTTTGAGCACTATCAGTACACATAACAGATTTTTCGTACCTCCTCTTGGTAGTATCATTTTTCCAACACTTGCTAGACTTAAATCTGTGAACTCACTGTTTGACATAATCCCAGAGTTTGAACTCTTTAGGGTGAAGCTGGGTATCCCCTGGCTTGTAGCTATGAATGTAGTTCCCTCGGTTGTGCACAAGTATCTAAAGTGTATTCATGAAGGTTTTGTGCATGTGATCCATGACACCGGCTATAAACCACTGGTTGTGCATGGCAACTATTCTTTAGATCACTTTTGGTCTGCACCCATTGGTCCTCTTCCACCTAGGAAGGATCTCTTGTACCAGACATACCAAAAGTACAAGAAAGGGCACTTAATGCCTAGAATGAGGTACCCTCCCTCACCTTATGCCATTTCACATAGGGCCTATTTGAA
>VDFB02038380.1:0-21027 GCA_007258455.2 Sequoia sempervirens
TGCATGTACAAGCAATTGAGTTAGCATTGGAAGATTGAATGATTTGATGAAGAGATTACTCGAGAAAGCCACTCAGACATTAAATCAAGAGTTAACTGAGTGATTTAAATAGATGTTGAGTTGAGTCAAAGTGAATACTTAGATAATTTGCACAATTATCTAAATATGGAGGAATGCGTTAAAATAGGATTTATGTATTAAATAATTCATTTAATTCAAGATTTGATATTTGAAGAATAATTAAATAAATAAGATTTATTTAATTAAGTGATGAAGGGATTTAAATGAATAATTAAATATATTAAGGATTTATTTAATTATAGTTGAAGTATGATAAAGAGTAAATTAAATAAGAATTTATTTAATTTGACAAGAAGGATAAGGTTAATTAGCAACATAATTAAATAAAAAGCATTTATTTAATTAATCAGATGGAATAAAGAAAAGTGTGAATTAATTAAATAATTAAGATTATTTAATTAATAGAAGAATTAAATACTTTAGAGAATAATTAAATAATTGACATTATTTAATCATGACCATGGAAGAAATGCAAATTATTGAGAAATATTAAAGTTGCAGGCTTAGACCAAATTTTAGTGTCTACACTACTTTGGGTTAAATGTCACTTTTCTCTATGGCTTGTGATCCTTGGGTTTAGTTGAGTTTGTGAGCCCTTTTGTTTAAATTATGTTTACTATTTTTTGGCTATTTTATTCAAACTTTATAATGATCTCCTGGTGATGTTTGTTTCTCGGTCAGTTGGCCTATTGTTGTTGCTAAACTACTGGCTATGAGGCCTAAGCTTTATTCATTTTTTGGGTTCAGGGCCCGTTTCCCTTGCTTTTTAATGAAAAAAACTTGGGAGAAGTTGGGAAAAACTGAATTAGTAATAACTCCATTCAAAATAAGCTTTGTGAATGTCCTCAAAATTCAAACAATTGGAACATGGAAGAATGTTGAGGTGAAGGTGCAAGGCCTTAAATTGACAATATATTTTGAAGTGGTATAGATAAATGAATCCTTTGATACATTTTGAGCACTACTAGGTTTGAAATATTTTGTAAATGCAAATGAAGTAGCAGATTCTAGAAAAGAGGAAATTTCATTTTTTGATGACACTAAGGTCATCCATATTCCCCAAGGAGATGATGAGGATAGTTCATATGTGGAGGGAATTTCCCAAGGAGATGAAGAAGATAATTCAATATTGATATAGTCAATCTCTAATTTTCCTACTATGGATGAAGTAGAAGACCCAAATAATGAAGAGAAGATTGAACTATAAAGTGATAATACGAGTATATATAGTGATTCAAGATACTCATTGTATGGATGCAAGAGGAACAAGAGTTAACATCTCAAAAATATATGGGTTTTAGAGAGATTTCATGATACAAGTAAAATCATAAAGCACTTCACATAATATTAAAATAAGGAAACATACACCATAAATTGCACAGATTGACAACATATTTCGATTACATCAACATTATATAGATTCATCATGAATAAATAAATACCACATCTATAGTGTACTTATACAACGCTAGAATACAAAACATGGAAAAACATACTAGGACAACCATTTTAAGTAGGATACAACACATAAGAAGAGCTATAACCCCACAATATTTTAAATTATGAATCTAATTCCAAAAGAAGATGCAAAAAATAGTTAGGCCTAAGTTTGAAAATTTATTTCCATGACCTAACCTAAACCCTAAAGACACCAAACAAGATATTGGAAAAGAAATTGATGGTAAACCTATAAGTTAAACATCATAAAATCATAAACCATATTTGTATAATAATAATACCCTAAAGTATATCATAAGTCTATTATAATCTCACCTGCCAAAATAGAGTCATAGAGAAAGTTAACAGAAAAATAGATGGGAGAAGGTGTGAAAATGTCTATAGTATTTAATGCATTTACCTAGCTAAAATCCTTTTAAAATAACATGAATCTATCAAAAAGCACCAAATTTTCTATTCCTACACACTCATACCCCTTTTATGTGAAACCTTAGAAACTAAAAACTGCTCAAACTCAATTTTTTCTTAGTTATAGCATGACAAAGGTTGCTCCTATCCTTGTAGATATTTTGCATAACCCTCAACCCAAGTATAATATATTTCCTTACAAATATATGGAGACAAACAAGGAGTGGGTTCAAATTCTCCAAATTACTCATAGAGGTAGTATACATATAAGACATAAGGAAGTATATCCATGTTGCACTATCAAAAATTAATCACACTAAATTTGAAACCCTACGAATGAATTTTTTGTAGTCTAGAACAAAAATATACATCCTTGAATACAATCAAATCATAGAAATGAAGCTAGACATGTGCAAGGAATTCCTTGACTTTACACAAGAGGAGGGGTGGGTCTAGATTATCCTTAGCCATAGTCATAACAAATAATTCTACTTGGACAAGCCCTATAGGATTACAGTGGAGGTCACTCAAGTGGTAATCAACCTATATGAAAAAGGGGAGGTCTTCCATGAAAGAGAAATAAAAAATTAAAAGGTAACTAAGATAATAAGGGCCACATATGATGCTTAGTGCTTGGATGTCATGAAAATCACCAACCCTATAATGAAATATGCCACAATGGGGATTACATACAAATTTTACTACAAAAAAAAAAAAAGACTTAGCCACAACAAGTTCCATTCATGTTTCCTATAAATTTATGGTGTAGGGAAAAGATGTAGACCTCTACAAGGAATTATATCAAGACCTCTTAGAGAATATGGGGCACACAAAGCAATCTCACTATCATTTTAGGTATGTAATTGTTGATCCTATTTTCTACACAACAACTCAGACATAATATAAAATCCTATCTCTCTTGAAAGGTAAATCTCTATCGGCAAGCCTCAAGAGATAACCCCAAGGTCTCTAATGTTAGGTCTTGATAGTGCACAAACGACTCAGTGAAAAATGTGAAGATGCTAGTTTTCACAATGTGACCTTACTACAAGCAAGATACTGAATCTTGGTTTATAAGATTTAACAATATAATGATACTTTAATTCGAACCCTAACTCAATAATCAAAGAAATAGCAAAAGATAAGGTTTTGAAAGAGAGTTCTAGACTAAATAATAAATCTAAGGTTAACAATGCAAATGACCAAATACTTGAAATAGACCAATCCCTCAAAAAAAATTTCTATTTAACCTAGATAAATCTGTGATCTTATAGAAATAGTGCAATCTTCTAAGGTTTTAAGATTTTTAAATAATGAACATTCACTCAAACAACCCTTTTACAGCTGAAATGAACAAATACTCAGAACTGAACTAAGCACAATGAATATCCAGGCTAACTTTGCAAAGCAACTAACAATTAGTTGGTTGCGAAAAAGTATGGACTAAGAGATTGTTGCAACATTCAAGTATCAAATCACAAACACTGCTAAATTGAATCTAATCTAAATATTAACCTCCTCAAAGAAATTTTAAAGATAGAAGAATAAGAACCATGCAAGACAAAGAATACAAGTATGGCACCAAATCACAATGTCATCATTTGCATTCAAATTGTCCACTGTAGCAACAATTCCAACTTCTGTTACAATATTTGCTTGAGAGAAACTACTTGCTAACTTGCTCTACTTCTAACTATTTTACTCTACCCTCTAACTCTATTTTCTGTATCTACTTTCTGGACCTTTACAAATGAGGCGAAACACCAAATATATAGAATCCTATCGGCCCAATAAGAGCTTCACCGCATTAATTAGGTGCCACCAATTGACTAAGAGGAAGTCAAGTTGGAACAAAGGAACACATTAAATGCATGAACTATACCCAGGTCATCCCGGGATTCCCAATGCAGCTTGGACCAACGCAAGGCAGGATAATGGGGAAGCACAAATATCAATGTAGCTAGGCATTAACTACCTTCCCCTTTGTCCTTGTTCTGATCCAGCCCTTCATGGACTTTCAACAACACCTCATCCAAGTCGGCCACAGGTGGTAAGGGTAAAACCCTAAGTCGCCTTTCAATTGACGTGATCTCCTCCCTTGATTACTTCACCGACCTATCCCAATCCACCTTATAGGTTAGGTACTTATCAATGATGGCAATGTAGGTGGTTGCATCATCCAACTGATGTTGAGAAATAGAAACATCATCAAGTGGTGCATAAACCTCTTTCCACCATTTTCTCAACTGATCCAGACTCAAATACTTGGGAGCAATCTTCCTCCACCCCGTCATTATCTCAAAAAAAGTAATGTGGCCATTATAAACTCCAGTTAGGGCATCATTGATCTTCCTCCTCTATTTGTAAATATTTTTCAATACCTTCTACCTGATTTGCAATGGCTCGAACCATTCGCATGGCTCGGTAACTCTAGAGGAGGGAAGGATCTTATCACCTACCAACCTATCTTTGGTGTAGTCCATAATAGTCTTGGTTTTTCATAGCAGGAGGTTGATGTCTTCTTTATCCTGTGCTATTACCTACTTCATCCAATCCATCATTCTCACAACATCCTTTCCTATTGACATGATTTCCTTAATAGCCTCATCACCTTTTACTTGCACCCCTTTTAACCAACTCATAGTGGCAAGGGTGGAAGCTTTTATCTTTTCTAGCTCGGTGATGGTCTCTTGAGGCAGAGGATTTGTAGCAGAGGAAGAAGGGTTAATGGATTGCAGGGGCTTCATCAAGTCTTCCAAGCATTTCTTGAGATTTTCATTTTATTTCCTTAACTCCTACTTGGTCTTAATTTCCTTCCTCAATCTACTTAAATAATTGCACTAGAACCTTCATAGTCCTCAATATCCTACTCAACTGATGTAGGCCCTAGATTGAAGGTCTGAATATGGTAATCCCTTCCAACTACATCATCCCTGTTTCTATCCGGAGCAGGGGTGGCTATATGAACAACTTTGTTATGTGCCTCATCTCTTTCAATTCTTGAGATAGCCCTAGCCTTTTTCTTATCTTTACTTCTCCCATTTTGGCTAGGAGTTCATCCCAATTTGGTGGCGTGTCCTCTACTATAACCTATTTTCTCTTTATCTCTCTGTCTAGCTACTTCAGAACGGTAGGCTCCAATTGCAACTCAGTTTGCATCTTTTCTTGCTGATCCTCCGATATCTCCTCCCCTAAATTGTGTTCCTCAGAGGTCTCATCTATCTTGCTTTCCTTTCTAATATGCTCTTCCTCATGTCTAGGAGAAGAGATCTTTTGTGCCCTTTCCTCCCTCAGAGTAGACTTAACTTCTTTGTTTGTGATTGGTGACCCCGCATATGTAACCAAGGGAGATTACATTTCCTTTTCAATTTCGACCTCTGCACTGTAGAGTTATCCCTCATGGAATTCCTCTCCTTCAGTGTTTGGATGTTCATCAACTTCTTTAGCTCTGCCAAGTTCACTTTGAAATTCATGAACAGGAGGAATGTCATTTGCTGCTTTTCATGAAGAGGGGTAGGAGGAAAATCTGCTTTAGGCACACCACCGTTTGGAGAAGGAGTCCTAGATCTCCTGGCATATACCTTCACTTTCTCCCCTAAAATTTCTACTTCTATCATAGGTGGGGCAATACTTTCTCGTTCTTTGGGGCTATCCTTCTCTGACAATTTTATAATTCTTCTTCTCTTCAACACAGGAGCCTCAGTCTTGGGATTCTGTTCTTCGACCTCCTATTGTTTAGATCTTTTAGTTCTTGTTCTCTTCTTAGCCTTTGGCTTTCTCTGCTTTTCTATTTCCTGAGCCTCTTCTCCTTGGACATTCTTTGTATTAATCTTGGACGGAGAGTCCAACTTACCTTTACCCTTAGGATCCTACTCAGCTGATTCCTCAGAGGTGGAGTGAGGGTCAAGGTCCCCCATCAAGTTGTAGGTGCATTTCACTCCATTATTCTCCAACTCCCATATCGTATGCTTCAGCCACATCTTGGTAACCTTGATAACTAGATCCATCAATTGATTTAGCTTTGTTTTCTCCTCTTCCAACCAGTCCACGTCACCAATTGGCCTATCCTTTACTGCTTCATAGGAATGATCCTGGATTAGATTCCCATCAACCTCTAATTGATCAGGCACTACCCTTACATTATACACACAGACTGCATCTACTAGAAGCCGAGATAATTTCTTCTTTCTGACCTTGTATTCATCATTACAGTTGGCCTAGTAGTTCTCCAAGTTCACCTTATGGTTATATTCTCTACTGGCCTTCTTTTGAGCTTTGCTTGTGATATCAAACCTAGACCTCTTGGAGTGGAAAGACAGGTCGAGGGTACTCATTTCTTCCTCTGAAGCTTGGGCAGTCATAATGGAAGGACATGCCTCTCCAGTGCCAATCCTCAGGGGAAAATCTCCACCAAATCCTATCTTGTGCTTGTCCTTCTTGACAATAGCATCAAAGTCACAAATCTGTCTAGTTACTTCCAACAATATGATGTGTTCAATGGGATACCTTGGAAGTCTGTATGGGGCCCTTTGGTAGCCATCAATCTGAAAGTAGGAGAATGTTGAGAATTGAATAAACCATGTTCCATACTTCTTGATGAGCTCCTTGGCTTGATCTGAAATTCTAACATGCTCTCCCCCTTGAAGCATTTTGGTGATATACATGGTAAATGCATCATTTTCCCTCCTGTAGTTTGAACCTCCCAAATGCAGTTGAGGGAAAAATTCATAAATGACATCTTGCTCAAAAACTCCTTTCGTATCCAATCCTTTACACGGATGGAATCTTGCAAGTGCATAGACTAGATAATAGACTAGATACGAAGTCATCGTGAAAGTCTTGGTATGAAACACATTGGATAACTGTTCATGGAGCATTCTACTAATCAAACTGGCCCAATGATAATCAATCAATTCTTGCTCCATCCTCACAATGGCATGGCACATCCAATTCTCAAATACTCCTACATTCCTCAATCCAACCAGTATGCTGAGAAGAGTGATGGTGTCATAATATTCCTTCTTGAACTTTATCCTGAAAAGTTTTTTGGGTAGTTTGGAATAGTGAGACTTGGGCTTCTTCAGCCAAGAATTGATGAACTGTTGAGATTTAACAGTTTGGTCATCATAGAATTCCATGGCGGACACCATGTTGAATGCCACCACATGAGATCTGTCAGGCATATCAAAATTTTGAGCAATAGCAATAGGGTTGAGATTAGCTATTACTCTCCCCTAAGGGCTGATAATCTTCTAAGTGCCTTGGTCATAGTGCCTATCACAGTCTAGGACGAGTTCATAACACTGCACTGTTGAAGGGAAACCAACCACATGTGCCAATCCTAATTCCTTCATCCTTCTGGCCACCAAAGGAAGATCCTTCACCGCCATTCTTTATTTGAAATCTTCATAATCCCATGATTTGACATTTGTATCAATTACCTCTGACCAAATTGATGTGATTTTTCTCTAAGGTATCTTGCTCTTAATTTCCATTTTGATCCTCTTTGCATTAGACATTGAAGATCCAACTATTGCCTTGTCGGACTTTCCCTGCATTCAACATGAAAATCACAGTAAAAACCACCAGAAGGAAGCATTATTCCCTCAAAACAACATTAGAATAAAATTCATGTAATCAAAGTGTCGTTAAATCTCATATGACATGATCATGATAAATTTTGGGTTTCAAGGCCAGCCGCAGAATCTGAGCCAGAGAGGAATTTCAGGAAATTCTAGACCAGTCGGATTCCAACGGTCTAACCAAGAAACACCTATTTAATCACTAAACCTGATCATGAACAATCAATAAGTCACATGGGAGATCCAAATATGACATGAAATAATTAGTGAGTGCATCATAAATCGTAAACAAGTCCAACTATCTCACGTTCCTTTATATTTCATCATGTTTCAGGAAAATCCATGAGGGACGGATTCCCGTGAAGAACAAGCCAGAAAGAAATTTTAGGAAGTCAGGGAGACACAGAACTTTGGAGAAATTCGAGCTCGGTGGAAATTAGCGGATAAGGTGAGACTCTGAACCAATTAGCACAAAATCATGTCCCTCAGCCAAACAAAGTTCATTCGGGATGAGGTTACGCCGATGGGGGGCATGTCTTGCCAACCGTCGATGTGGAAATTCATATCAATGAGAGACTTTTCTTTGGGGTGAAGTCATGGCAAACCATTTCGGTCTCACTGACCATTAGAGTTTAAGCAATCATTTCGGACAAACTAAATTTTATCCAAATGATGCCTCAACAAATTTGTAGAGTCTTGCCGAACGTCGATGTAACAAACATATCGATATGACTAGTGGGTAGTTGGGGTAAAGTCTCAGAAAATGACTTCGGTCTTGCCGACAGAATATAAAAAACCTTCGGTGTGAGAAATATATTATCATGGTGACCAAATGTGAGCTAAAGAAGGTTTTCGGTGGAACGTCCTGTCAACGAGGGGAAGTCTCATTGAGACAAATGGATGTCTCAGCGTTAAGTTTGAGTTCGGCTAGAGGTCTCAATGACTTCATAATGTTTTGCCGATATGGAATCCTATTGGTATAACCTCTGGCCAACAACATGTGGTCTCCCTGAAGAAGATCTGGGCTTGCTAAGAAAGGAAGGCTTCATCATGAAGTCCTGGTGACCATTAGTAGTCTCGCCGAAAGTGAAGGTCTCAGCAAGAGTAGTGAGCTTGCCAAAAGGTCTCATCGAACAAACAGAGTCTTCCTAACTTCGAAGGGCACTCGATGAGAGTAGAATATGTTTGTTGAAAGGTCTCACCGATGAAGGGAGGTCTCAGTGACAGAAAGGAAAATCGGTACAACGAAAGGAGCATGCTATGAGCTCTTGGCGACGAGGGTTTGTCCTACAGACAGAAAGACTTTTCAGTGTAAGAATTACATTGTCCCAGCGATCAAATATGAACCTAAGAAGGTTTTCATTGAAATGTAGGATGACCAGTATGACATCTGCCTGACCTCAATTCTCCACATTCTAAGCCCACTCAAGAGCATACTCAAGAAAAATGACGATGCCCTAGGTTAAAATCCCATACATCTGCCATTAAAGCACAGGTGAGCTTAAGACTATAGTAGTTAAAATGCCGACACCATGCTAGGGGAAAAATACATCGTAGTTCTCAAGTAAGTTCACTAAAATGCAAATAGGCCAACAAACTAAAAAATTACTTGAGGGATCATAAATTAATCAATCGCTACATAACCCGTCATGAAGCATCCAAATATTCAGGAATTCAAGTCCTAGAAGCTTTCATAACATCAATGCACCATCCTAATCATCAATTCAAAGAAAAGCAACCAAACACATACCATTACAAAGCAGAAATCGATCCCAGAATCAGCAAATGTGAAGGGAATGGTGTCCACGAAGAACAGGGGCATGAACGCGTAGGAAAACGCCACCAAATCGATCATTCAAAGCCAAATACCCCTAAAATCCAACCAATCACTCGCAAGAAAGCACTTCTCAGCTCAACGATGGAAAATAATAAGTAGGGTAGCATAAAAGATTCTAGAAATCAAGTTTAAATACATCCCTCAGAGCACACACGGAGCCATTAATGCAATCAACAAGACATCTAGAGAAGAAATTCAAGAATCCGACAATAGGGTGGAATCCAAGAAAATCCAGCCCATGTGGAAATCTGTGAATACCGAAAATCCTCGTACAACAGGGTCCAGCCGGAGTCCAAATGGGATTCGGGAAAATCCGACTAGGGTGGAAAATCCTGAATCTGGTAAAAACCCAAAATTTATCTAGAACTTAAGATTTTCAATGAATAACCTAGGGAAACACTTAGGCAATCAAAATATACATTTAGCACCCACCTAAATAAGGTAAAACCCCAAAAAAGAAAGGGCCAAAACACCAAAACCTAAGCGAAAGATGGTCCCTACCTTCAACAGGGCATGTGGGCGAAAATTTGCACAACAATAACCTTGATTATATACCTAAAATTCTCCTACTTAAATAATTTTATAACTTTTTCAAATAAGATATGAGACATCAAGACTAGTAGTAGCATAAATTTTTAAGACGTCACCTCTTATACAACCACATATCGGGATTACTTCAAATCCCTTTAATAGAAGCTACAAAATAAATAATGCATCTCATATAATGTGGTCCACAAATACATTAAAGTTATTGTCTTTTTGGTGGACAAATATTTTACATTGATAGAGGCAATTGAAACATGGATGTCCTAGATTCCAATTCTCCCATATGAAGTTTCAGATGTGGATATTTAATTGTATGTGACAAAATTTCTCAACCTCCTAAAAGACCCACAAGAAAAAAAATCACCACCTATTGGGAGTATATAGATAATATTGCCAAGAAAATGTTTGAGGAATAAGTAGAGAAAAATTGAGATAAACTTAAGGATAAATGGGATATACCTAAGAAAGAACTAGAAGAGTAAAACATCTATAGGCCAAGGTAGTCCAAAATATTGAAAGTAGGGGAATCACAAGCATAATTAACTCAATATGAAGAGATCTTACAAAAACTAAAAATAAAATTACCAACTACACCACCACAAAAGGAGCCCTTGGAGAAAGAACCTTCAAAGGAACTCCTTTAGATGAGTATGAAAAAAAATAGAAGAAACAAAAAGTAGAAAAAGAGGCCATTTTGTTAGAAGAAGAGGCCAATGAAATAGACATACCAACCAAAGAATAAAATGAACTAGTGATGAATGAAGACCTATTACATAGTGGGTTATTCTAAAAGGAGGTTTTAGCTCGAAAACATTTGATACTTATGAGTAAATGGAAGTACCAAACAAATCAACGAATAAAAAAGAACTAATAAGATGGATGGTGGCCTCCAACATCATTTTGGAATGTATATGGACATATTTCCATCGAAACTAGCCACCACATTGACACAAAATAGAGAACAAGATGCAAAAAAAGAGGATAAATTAAAAAAATAAAAAATTGTGAAAGTAGTTCCCTCATCCACTCAAGCCCAAAAAGAGAAGATAACACATATACAAACAAGGGAATTACAATGAAAACTGTAATGACCAAATCCCAATTATTTTTTTGATATCTTATCCACTGTTGTTATAATTTCCTTAGATTGTTTCAGGTTTTTTTTATTTCTCTTTTTTGTAATATGTTAGCCATGAAATGTTGATGACAAATTAAAGATAAATAAATGCACATGAGGCATGCAATAAACTTGCTAGGCAATAAACATTTATTAACCTTCCATATTCCAACTTCATTGACAAGAGAGTGCAAACTTTTTACATTCATAGAAATTTAGAAAATATAATTACTTTCAAACCTATAGCAAGATGCCTGGTAGCAACATGAAACCCCTTCAAAGGGAGGTGAATTGTAATAGATATGAGGCTCTATCTCCTTGCCAAATCTTAGAAAACAAATAATTTTTAGTCCTAATTTTTAGCTCATTGACAACAAATTATGATTACCCAAAGGTCATGTCCTTCTCTTCAAGATGATTCCTCCAGATTGATGCTAGAAAAGATTGAAAATTTCCACCCTAAAGCTTTGAAAATACTAAATCGTCAGTGCAGAAAGGTTTGAATAGACTTGAGAAAATCATCTAGAAAGATGGTTCCTAGGTGCAATATGGTCTAGTAAATTCTAGACTTCACCAAATAATGCAAAAAAATACTTGATAGGGTCGCCTTGATGAGATTCCAAAAAAGAACCAATACCCATTTGGAAACTCCAAATTAGATAAGAGATATAAGCATAAATTTAGATTCAGGTCCTGAAAGTAAGCACCCAAAAAAATTGAGAAAATCACCACCAAAAACTGATATAAATCAGCCCTTCAACTCTTGTTCTCAACTTCACTCAAAATCCGCAAGATTTGTTCTCTAAATCCTCAATGAAATTCATCAAAATACTTCAAATTGAAGCACAAATGAAGCATTTAAATGAGACCTCCAAAAACCCTCTTGACATTGTCTTTCAAACATGAAGAGAGTGTGATGTATAAAGGTTTTTGTCGCTACAAACCCTTGATTTCCTCATATCCAAGCTCCAAGAGAAATACTTGACAAAGAATTTCCCAAGCATCCATAATCCAATGAGCTTCAAAAATTAACTTTTTATTAACATTTCTCTAGCTAGGGCATCCAAAACCCTATACCAAGAAATCAACACCCTTCTCCAAATCTTTTGATAATCTTTATTTATTAAAATATTTACCTCCTCCAAAGCTTGGGTGCCCAAGGTAAAAATAAGAATAATTTTTAAATGATATTAAAGTTTAAAAATAGCTTCAAGTCATTCATTAGGTGTCGAAGGTCCTTTTTATGTCCCCTTAGGACCCTCAACGATTAAATATAAAGTCACTTCATTAAAGCTCACTTTTTGAAACTTTAATCAAATATTTGAATGATTCAACCTTATTAACTTTTAACCAACTAAAAATGTGTTGTTGAGACCTGCCTATCAAGGACCGACTAACCCTAGTTTATTTATTATGATTAGAAAGTACTAAAAATAGTAAGTAGCACCAAGAAACATGAACCAGAGAAGAACTGAGGTGCAAAAAAGGTCTCTTTGAAGATTGAAGCACAACACCAGACCCCCTGCTAAAAATAACACTTACTAAATATAGTAAGTGTTTTGGGAATTGGCTAATCCAAAAGAGGACATAAAAAATGGGACATTACAAAAAGAAAGGTTGGATAAGTTGATGCTTGGAAAAGTAGAGACCATCAAATAGTTGCAACCAAAGAACAATGATGACCTACACAAAATTCTATAGAAAGGTTTATGGGGAAGAAGATAAATATGAAGGATTACCCTAAAAAATATACCCCATAGCCCAATAAGATTCCCCTCCACATACCTTTGATACACCTTTGGGTAAGTGAAAAAATATGGTGAGCCATAAAGGGGTCTTAAGTGGTCACTTTTTTTTTGAAATCAAGAAATACCAAACTTGGATGATAAATTGATGATAGTAACACTCAAAATTTTAATATGCAACAAAAACAATATTCATAGTGCTCTGAGTCTACTTTCTAAACTACTATTTTACAAAAAAAAATTGTAGAGATTAACATAAATTGGTGTTTTTTGTAAAAAAAAAATAACATAGTGTCTTTTGTGGCTCCCTCAAAAGGTTAACTTTTTTTTTGGGTATTTTAAAAATCACTTCAGTGAGAAATGAGCTAACAACATGTAGTTTATGCCCAATTTTTTTGATAATTTTTTTAAGGAATATTTGATCTTTTACTAATTTTCAAAGTGGACACATCCTGAAAAACATAATTTTGGTGTTCTACCCTTATAATTTTTGAAAATTAATTGAAAATCATTTATTTTTGAATATGTGAAGAATGGAGTCTATTTTATAAAAAAGTAATTTATTTGAAATTTCAATGAATGGTTAAAAATAAAGTAAAAAATACCAAACACTAGTTTTTGAAAAAAAACAAACACAAATATAATAAATTAAAGATGAAATCCTTAACATTGTCAAAATGTGAAAAAAAATACATCATTAAATAGCTAAGAGAGAGCCTAACATTACCCTGGTGTTTGATTTACTTGACCTTCAAACAAGTGCAAACTTGATGATTAGCACAAATGAGATTATGTGAAATCCTGTAGAATATGCAAAAACACATCTTTGGATATTGAGAAGGCACTCTAAGCATTTGAGTTGGAAATCCAAAGCAAATCCCAAGCCTAAGGCTTTGGGATTCCCAAAGCAAGATATAATGTGAGATCATTATAATGCACTTGCATTATGTCTTGTTTTGTATTTTGTTCCCTTTTGCAAAATTTTGTTGTATTTTTCTCAAGCTTGACATAACACTAGCATGTTATAACACACTCATGTTATGTCTCGCTCAGAATTATTTATATACAATTTTTTAAATGTATGTTTGATGTATGTATGTTTGTATATATATTTGTATGTATGTATTCCTTTATGTATGTATGTATGTATGTATCTATGTATGCATGGATGTATGCTTGTATGTATGTATGTATGCATGTATGTATGTATGTATGTATGCATGTATGTATGTATGTATGTATGTATGTATGCATGTATGTTTGTATGTAAGTATGTATACATATGTATGTATGTATGTATGTATGCTTTTATGTATGTATATATGAATGTATTCTTGTATTTATGTATGCATCTATGTATGTATGTATGTATGTTTTCATGTATGTATGTATGCATGTATGTCTGTATGTATGCTTTTATGTATGTAAGTTTGTATATATATATATATGTATGTATATATATATGCATATATATATGGTTGTATGTATGTATGTAAGGGTTTTGGGTTCAGGGTATATAAGGGAGAGGGTATAGGTTATAGGTATAAGGGTTCAAGTTTCTAGGTTTAGGGTTTAAGGTATAGGGTTGATGGTATAGGGTAGAGGGTAGAAGGTTGAGGGCTTACAATTGAGGGATAATATTCAACTTGTTGAATGTATTCTATTAAGTGTGTAATGTATGGGGATTAGGGTTTAGGATATTGGGTTAAGGGTTTATGATATGGATTGAGGGTATATGGAATAGGGTGAAGGGTTGAGAGTGTTTAGTTTAGGTTTTAAGTATGGGGTTGATAGACAATATTTAGGGTTTAGGGTATAAGGGTGAGTTTATAGGGTATAGGGATGAGGGTTTGTGGGTGTAGGGTTCAAGGTTTAAGGTATAGGGTTGAGGATTGAGGGATTAGAGCTTAAGTATATGGTTGAGCATATATGGTTGAGGGTTTACATTTTATGGATAATGTTCAAGGTTGAGTGTCTAAGGTATATGGTTTAGGACATAACTATATGGTATAGGGTAAAGGTTTGAGGGTTGAGGGATAATGTTCAAGGTTGAGTGTCCAAGGTTAAGTGTATAGGGTATAACTCCATTAGGGTTTAGGATATTGGTTTGATGGATTATGGCTTAATTATAGGGTTAAGGGTTGAGGTTGTAGGGTGTAAGGTTTAGGGTTTAAGGGTTGATAGTTTAGGGTTTAATGATTAAGGGTTGATGGATTAGAGTTGAGGTTTGATGGTTTAAGGGTTGAGGGTTTAGGGTTGATGCTTTAAGGTATAAGGATTTAAGGTTTTAGGGTTTAAGGGTTGAGGGTTGAGGGTTGAGGGTTGAGGGGTTTAAGGACTAGGTGATTAGGGTTTAAAGGTTGAGGGATTAGGGTTTAAGGGTCAAGGGTTTAGGGTTTAAGAGATTAAGGTTTAAAGGTTGAGGGTTAATATATTAGGGTTTAAGATATAGGGTTGGTGTAATAGGGTTGAGGGTTTAATGTATAGAGTAGAGGGGTTGAGGGTTGAGGGTTTATGGGTTAAGGGTTGAAGGATTAGGGTTGAGGGTTGAAGGTTTAGCATATAGGGTTGAGGGATTAAGGTTGAGGTTTGAGGGTTGAGGATTTATGGTATAGGGTTGAGGGATTAGGGTTGAGTGTCTAATGTATAGGTTTGAGGGTTCAAGAATTAGGGTTTAGTATATAATTCATAAGGTTGAGGGTTTATATTTGAAGGTTTAGCATTAAGGGATTAAGGGTTTAAGGTATAGGGTCAAGGGATTTGGGTTAAGATTTTAATGTATAGGGTAGATGGTAGAGGGTTGAAAATTTAAGGGATTAAGGGTTTAAGGTATAGGGTCTAGGGATTAGGGTTGAGGGTTTAATATATAGGGTAAAGGGTAGAGGGTAGAGGGTTTAAGGGTTTAAGGGTTGAGGGTATAGGATTGAGTGTTTATGGTTTAGGGTTGAGGGTATAGGGTTGAGGGATTAGGGTTAAGGGTCTAGTGTATAGGGTAGAGGGTAGAGGGATTAAGGGGTTGAGGGTTTAAGGGTTTAAGGGTTGATGGATTAGGGTTGAGGGTTGAGGGTATAGGGTAGATGGATTAGGGTTGATGGTTGAGGGATTAAGGGTTGAGGTTCCAATGTATAGGGTAGAGGTTTAAGAACTGGGGGTTAAGGGTTTAATGTATAGGGTAGAGGGTTGAGGTATTAAGGGTTTAAGGGTTGAGGGATTAATGATTTAAGGGTTGAGGGATTAGGGTTGAGAGTTGAGGGATTATGGTTGAGTGATTAAGGGTTGAGGGTTTAAGGGTTAAGGGTTTAAGGGTTGAGGGATTAAGGGTTTAAGGGTTAAGGGTTTAAGGGTTGAGGGATTAAGGGATTAGGGATTAAGGGTTTAAGGGTTGAGGGTATTAGGTTTAAGGGTTGAGGTATTAGGGTTGAGGGTTGTGGGATTAGAGTTTAGGGTTGAGGGATTATGGTTGAGGGTCCAATGTGTAGTGTAGAGGGTTGAGGGTTTAATGTATAGGGTAGAGGGTTGAGGGATTACAGGCTTAAGAGTTGATGGTTTAAAGGTTCAGGGTTGATGGTATAGGGTTTAGTGTTGAGGGTATAGGGTTGAGGGTTGAGGTATTAGGGTTGAGGATCCAATGTATATGGTAGAGGGTTGATAATTTAGGGTTGAGGGTTTAGTGTATTGGGTAGATGGTTGAGGGATTAAGGGTTTAAGGGTTGAGGGTTGAGGGATTAGGGTAGGGGTTGAGGGATTAAGAGTTTAAGGGTTGAGGGTTTATGGGTTCAAGGTTAAGGGATTAGGGTTGAGGGTTTAAGGGTTTAAGGGTTGAGGGTTTAGGGTTGATGGATTAGGGTTGAAGGTTTAAGGTTTAGGGTCCAATTATAGGGTAGAGGGTTGAAAATTGAGAGTTGAAGGTTTAATATATAGGGTAGAGGGTTGAGGGATTAAGTTGTTGAGGCTTGAGAGTTTAAGGTTTTAATCGTTGAGGGTATATGAATGAGGCTTGAGGGTATAGCGTTTAGGGTATAGTGTTGAGGGATTAGGATTGAGGATCCAATTTATCTAGTAGAGGGTTGAGAATTGAGGGTTTAATGTAAATGGTAGATGGTTAAGGGAGTAAGGGTTTAAGGGTTGAGGGTATAGGGTTGAGGGTATAGGGTTGAGAGTATAGAGTTGAGGGATTAGGGTTGAGTGTTGAAGTATAGGGTTGAGGGTATAGGGTTAAAAGATTAGGGTTTAGGGTCCAGTGTATAGGGTAGAGGGTTGAGAATTAAGCATTGAGGGTTTAATCTACTTGGTAGTGTGCCATAGAAAAATGGACCCTTTTCTTGAAATGGGATTTATTCATGACAAAATGGACTTAATGAGGTCTTAATATAGTGTTGTGAAGCATTTTATGCATCCACACTAGGTCTTGGATCCATGTAAATTGAATAACACACTTTTAATGATGTCTTGTAAAGGTGTTGTAAAGTGTAGTACGATGCTTTCATTCTTTTCTAGACTTAATTAGCCTATTTATCCCTAATTCAACATTATAAAATGTGTTTAATAACATTATTACATCAATATAGAAGATTCTTAACTTAAACTTAATGTTAAACTAGTGTTGTAATGTGTCTTGCACATTCACATTAGTTCTTGTGCCTTTCTAGGCTATGTGGAGCTCAATTTAGTGTTGTAAAGTGTATTTAATTACAATTTCACATTAATTTTTGTGTCCCAAGCCCTATTTGATATTTACTTCATCACTAATAGTCCCATATTAATCCATATTGTGTATCCTAAGGGTTAAATTGATCAAACACCTAACAAGGTTGCATTTTAGCCCTTATTTTCTTATTCCTTGGTATCTGAGTTGTCAAAATAGCCCTTGTGGGACCCATTCGCCATGCATGGTGAATCAATCCCATATAGGTCGGACCCATTTTCCATGTGTGGTGAATGAGTCCCATTTGGCCCCATTTTGACCTTTGAGTGGGAAATAAAGTAAAATTTGAGTTTAATTTTACTTCATGTCAGGCTGTGATGAGGCATTAAGGGGATACTAAGGAACATGTGTGTATAAATATGTATTTTTCTCCTCATTTCACATCTCTTATCTCTCAACATTCATTCATCTTTGAATCTTTCATCTCAAGTAAAGAAACTTAGGGTTTTATCTTTGCAAGTCATTAATAAAGCTTCTAAAGACATTCAAGGGCTGAATCTTCATGTTTTGTTGTATAATTTCAAGATCAATAATCATGGAAAGGTAATTTATTCCATTGTTTCATGTTTCATTCTATTCTTTCATCATTTTGGTTTTAATTACCTAAAGGGGTTTGACCAGGAAAGACAACCCCATTCCCTAACAATCAACATTTCTTATAGGTCCTAGCCATTATAGAAAATTTGTAGAAAATTGAAGATATTAGATGAATTTTAGAGCATTTTGTGATGATTCTGATAGGTCCATGCCCAGTTGCGACAATGGCTAGGGGAAAGATAGATCACATTTCTTAGAGATCATGCTCCAACACTATTGACATCAGAGATGGAGCATTTATAGTCAGTGGGTATCTATTGGGAATATCTTATGCCACCTATGAGATACCTTGACACCATGCTTATGGCCCTGTGTGAGCATTGGAATGCAGATACTTGTACCTTTCATCTTCCTACTGGGGAGATAAACATCACACTCGAGGATGTACATTGCATTCTATGAGTTCCCATCTGGGGAGAGCAGGTATACTTCTAGGGGGGTCGGTCAGTCTGTGAGAAGAGGGACATGCAATATTGCTTAGGTGGACCTATTCATGACAAGTAGGTTAGAGTGCATATCGAGCTTCCCATGTTGTTATATTCACAAGATCCAATTTTTAGATGGATTATGATGCACATAGTAGCTTTGGTTCTCAAGCTAGATGGATGAATGACACACTTAGATGGAGTACTGGTACACTTGATACGAGGGATGTATGAGTAGAGGACAATCTACACTTGGGGCCACTACATTTTAGAACACTTGTATTATGATCTTGGCCATTTTTTTTAAAGATATTGATAGTATGGTGCATTTTATGGTTTTTTAGGTGTGATTCCTCGAGCATATCACATGCACTAGGCTTGTCAAATTCCCTTGTGCTATAGCTGTAGGATATCCATGAGCAGTCAGCTATCCATTGCAACACTTGTGGCAGTACGGGGATTTACACTTTTGGGGGGTGAGGTTTGACCAGCTAGAGGAGGATGAGATCTTATGGAAACCCTATCTACTCACTCTATAGTGGAAAGATCCCATAGGACAGCTGATGAGGATGTAGATGGATAGGTATCTAGTTGGGAGACATGACTATGTTGTACGACCCTTCTACTATGGGTGAGTCATGTGACAGTTTGGATAGGTGTAGACACCACTGAGGGCATGCCATTTCATTAGACAATTAGTGTGGAGTAATCAGAGGCCAAGTTATATTGTTTGGCTAACTATAGATCATGTTCGTGAGAGTGATTCCAATGATTTAGATCATGATCAACCAACATATGACATTGATGTTGTTGGGAGCACAAATGAGCATGAGGAGTGGTGGTCATATGCATGACCAACTCCTATATTCCCCATGGATTTCCCTATAGGTGATGCAGTACTAGTACTAGATGAGGGAGATGAGCCAGAGGAAAGAGCAGAGGAGGTATGGTATAGGCCAACAAATATTTTACAGATGTGATTGATGATGAACACCAATCAGATGTCAAACTTGATTATGAGGAATAGGATGGAGGAGAGGATGATGAGGAGGAGGAGGACTAGTAAGATGATTATTACAAGGAGGATCCACCCTTGAGTGAGGGTGATGATGTAGCTATTGAGGATCAGTACGAGCATGGAGAGTCCTCACACACTTACAAGACTAGATCTAATGCAGTAGCTATAGTAGACATCGACACCTAGAGTTAGAGAGAGGCTAGCATATCCTCCATGCCCCCAGGGAGGATGAGGTTGACATCCCTCATCCAAATGGAGACATAGGTGATGATATTTGATTTTACACATTTACTTTAGTATTTTATTCTTTGTTTATATATATATATCATGATGATGATTACTAATTGTGTACATTGTTTATCTTGCAGGAGCGATGAGAGATTGGCAAGAGTTTTATTGTCAGGTTGCCATGGAGATAGTGCTTGCATCCATTGATGAGGAGCGGATGGATCCTGACTATGTTCCCCCACCAATTGTAGAGGAGGAGCTAGAGTCGCTCAAACCTTTTGTGAGGTTATAGGGAGCATATGAGAGTGTGAGGAGGCATCTCCATTGAGATGAGAGTGTAGTATAAACATTACAGACCATAGCAGAGATTGAGAGACTACATGTAGAGCTAGCACAAACATGAGCAGAGAGGGATCATATGGTAGAGGAGTGGCTTATGGCCATTGGTTGAGTGTAGGGTCTGGAATTTACACTCAGATGTGGCAGCTCATGGTCATGGTCACACACGACCGTCTCACAATGTCTAGGGATTGGCTCACGAGCACCAGAGCCTAAGGGTTCTAGTTCTTACAGACCTTTATGACTTTGAATATGATACTCAGATGTATATTAATATTTGATATATATATACATGTGCATTTGGTGCTATGATGATGTATCTCTTTGTGTGAATGGTTAAATGCAATGTGATTAATTAAATGACTTTTGATAAAATTATTTAATTAATGTCTACATAATTTTATATGGTCTAATTTAAAGCATATTTTAGTTTTATTGTAGATACAACATTGCTAATTAGAAAATAATATGTTAAATTAAATTCACCTATAATTCATATAAAGATCTAACTTAACATAACAAGAAGGTGAATAGTAGGAATCCTAAAGTAATTATAAAATGGACTTAAATAATTACCTTAGTGTTCAAGACAAACACAAGATTAGTTGTCAAGAACGAAGCAATGTGAAAGATTACATCAAATAAATTTAAACAACACTTCTTTATTAATCATACTACTCAAAGAGGTCAGATCTAATATTGATACAAATGCATGGATTTAATATGTTCCTTAAGGGGTGTTCCATCAATCTATGTTAATACATAAGCACCAAACCAATAATTGGTATCAACTATGTAAGGTCCTAACCAATTAGGGATGAGTTTATCTTTATCTTCATTGTCAACACTAGTATTGTGTTGATTTTCAATAAGAACAAGATATCCCTTACAAAATGATCAATGGATGATGTATAGATTGTGTTTGTGTTGTAATTGTTTCA
>VDFB02038382.1:0-50146 GCA_007258455.2 Sequoia sempervirens
ACAATAATAATGACTAATTCACAAACAACAAATAGATAAAAATACCATTCTTCTTCTTAGCTTTTCTAGTTCAATACATCATTGAGTTGCTCCAAAGAAATTATAACAATGATCAAAGTACAACAATTCAACCTTTGTTTAAAGTATTTTAATCATTATTCAGATTAGATCATCCATTTTGATTTTATGATGTTTTTGTGATTTTTGAGATTTTGACCAAAAACCTAACCTAAAGACCTATCCTAAGGGCCTCAGGGGCTTGATCAAAGATTAGCCTTTCCTATGTTATACACACAAAGGCCACGTAGTTCAATTGACATAGACTTTGTTTTTGACTTTTTGAGACAGACCTTTTTGACTTGTTTTTTTTATTTTCTATTTGTGATATGGATGTCTAATGTGCTTCCGATGGTGATTGATGCTCCATGTTGGGTTGTGTTGTGATCATTGTTTTTGTTGCATGTGTCCTCCTACTATTTTTCTATTTGGTTAAGCTCGATGTTCATTTCCCCTAGTGAGGTCAAGATTTTGCTCCCAAGCTAGGGTGGGGCATGACCACTCGCATTGATATGATACTAGATGGAAAATGATGGTGAAAGTAAGGACCAATGGCATGCATTCAATAGATGGAAAAAGCTGGTTTAAATCACAAGTAGCGCTTGCTACCAAGTTTTCACATGTTTTTATTGCACTTTTTCAGTCTTTTTTGTATTTTTCCATCACCAAGATGCCTATTTGCCAGGTTTTCACCAAGGTAACTATTTTTCATAACCTAATTTGTGCACTAGGTGATTCAGGTGTAGAATTTTCTAATATGGAAATTGTTGATAGGTTCATCAAATAGATCCCCTTTAGGTGTTGACAATTGATAGGCTCCAGATCCATAAACTGATATGATGACAAAGGGACCTAACCAGTTAGGTTCAAACTTCCCTTTCTTTTCTATCTTATTGATTTCTAGGGTTTTCCTTTAGGACCAAGTCACCAACCTGAAAGACTCTAGGTTTGACCCTGTGATTGTAGTTTATGGACATCCTATGTTGGTATGCTTTCAAATGGTTGACAACTTGTTGACGACGCTCATCTAATAGTTCTAGCTCTTGGAGTCTAGAGACTCTATAGTCCTCATCTGTAATAATACCCTTCAATGAGACACGAAGTGATAGAATTTCAACCTCAATAGGTAGTATAGCCTCTGATCCATATACCAGGGCATATGGTGTAGCTCCTATTGGTGTTCTGATGCTAGTTTGGTATGCCCAAAGAGTAGGATTTAACTGAACATGCCAATCACATTCAACATCGTTGACACTCTTCTTCAAGATTTTTAGAATTTTTTTTATTTCAAGCCTCTACCTGTCCATTTCCCTGAGAATAGTATGGTGTTGAGAAGTGATGTTGTATACGAAACTTCTCACATAGTTCTTGTACATCCTGATTTTTAAAAGGTCATCCATTGTCTGTGACAATGGATTGAGGTATGCCATATCTACAAATGGGGTAGTTCAGTATGAAAGATGATATATGTTTCCCCATGATTGTTGTTAAGGGAACCACTTCTATCCATTTTGTAAAGTACTTTGTTGCTATGATTATGAACTTGTGTCCATTAGATGAAGACAAATTGATCTTTCCTACTAGGTCCAGTCCCCATTGAAAAAAGGGCCATGTTGATGTGAAGGGATGTAATTCTTGCACTGGTGCATGAATAAGATTACCATGGATCTGACATTTCTAGCATTTCTTAACAAACTCAAAGGACTACTTCTCCATGTTCAACTAGTAATAACCCAAACAAAGGAGTTTCTTTTCCGGAGTTAGTCCACTTGAATGAGTTCCACAAATACCATCATGAACCTCATGTAAATATTTTTCAAACTCATTATGTTCTAGACATCGAAGAAGAGTACCATCTAGACCTTGATGGTAAAGTATGTTAGTGATTAGGGTGTGTCGTATGAATTGGAAAATGAAATTGCATTTCTAGTTTCTAGAAATATTAGGAGGAAGGATATTATCTCTCAAGTAAGCATAGATATTTTCATTAATGGAGGATTGACTATCATCTAAATGGCATATGTTCTTAGATTTTGGGTTATCATAAGTGGGATTAGACACTTGTTCTACCATAAACTCATAATGAGCTTACCTTTCTGGAAATTGTAAAAGAGAAGCAATTGTCACCATAGCATCCACAACTTTCTTTTTTTCCTTTGGTATTTTTTCAAACTTGATCTCCACAAAGTACTTTTTAAGATCATCTATCATTTTCTTATATGGTATGATATTTTCATCCTTTGTCTGATACTCATCATTTACCTGATAGATGACAAGTTGTGAGTCCCCATACACTTGTATTTCTATGATTTTCCATTCAATTGCCACTTTGATGTCGATAATTAATGCCTCATACTTAGCTACATTATTGTTACATGGAAACATTAGTCTATAGGATCTTTGGATGGTGTGTCTTTGATGTGTAACAAATAGAATTCCCACACTAGACCCCCTTTGTGTGTATGATCCATCAAAATAAAGCCTCCATTGTTGTGTGGTAATATTTAGAATGTCTCCATTTGGAAATTCAATGTTCATTGGATGATTATATTGTAATAGAGCTTCAACTAATTGATCAATTATCAGATGTCCCTTGATGGCTCTCTGATCTACATACTAGATGTCAAACTCACTTAAGATCATGACCCATTTTGCTAGTCTCCCTATTAGAGCAGCTTTGCTGAGTAGATATTTTAATGGGTCTATTTTTGCTATGAGTTTGATTGTATGAGTCAACATGTAGTGTCACAGTTGTTGGGTTACAAATACCACTACCAAACAAGCCTTTTCTATGAATGTGTAATTTATTTCATATCAGTTGAGAGTCTTTCTGATATAGTATATAGCTTGTTCCTTTCCCTCTACATCTCCTTGTGCTAGTAGAGCTCCTAAAGAAATGTATGTTGTTGCAATGTATAGTAACAATGGTCTCTTTGTTGCAGGTGGCATGAGTATGGGAGGTGACACCAAATATTGCTTTATCTAGTTAAAATTTGTTTCACATTCTTAATCCCACTTGAATGAGACATTCTTATGAAGTAGATGATTGAATGGATGGCTTTTGTCTACCAATTGGGAGATAAATCTCTTGATTGATTGTAACTTTCCTTGTAGAGACCGTAGTTGACAGATATTTTTAGGTAGCAACATCTCCATTATCACTTTGACTTTAGTCAGATCTACTTTGATACCTTTTTTGGAAACTATGTATCCAAGGAGCTTTGCTGATGTAACCTCAAACACACATTTCTTAGGGTTGAATCTGACATTGAACTTCTTCAGTCTAGTAAAATATTTTGCTAAGGATCTCCAGATGTCCTTTTCTAGTGTATTATTTTACTAATATGTCATCTGCATAATCTTCCATGAAAGTATGCATCATGTCATGAAAAATAGTGGTCATTGCATGTTGATATGTTGCACCTGTATTTTTCAATCCAAAGGGCATGACATTCCAACAAAATGTACCCCAAGGACAACTTAATGTTTTCTTTTCCTGATCTTCAGGTACTATCTTGATTTGGTTATATTCAGAGAAGCCATCCATAAGTGACAACATGGCATGTCCTATTGTTAAGTCCACAATAATGTCTATGCTTGGTAAAGGAAAATCATCCTTTGGACATGCCTTATTTAAAACTATGAAATATATGCATATTCTGATGTTATTATCTAGTTTAGATACAAGAACAATATTAGAGATCCACTCAACATAATCTATAGACCTGATGAATCCTGCATCAAACAACTTTTTCAGCTCAGCTTTTACCATCAAGGAAATGTGGGGATGCATCTTTCTTAATGTTTTCTTTACTAGTTTGATTCTGAATGGTAGAGACAGATGATGCATCAGGAGATCTGGATCTAATCCTAGCATATCCGAATAAGACCAATAAAAATTGATATGTCTCTCTTCAAATAATTTGGTGAATTCGAGCTTCTTCCATTCTATCATAGACACTGCTAGATGTAGAATTTTTTTTTTTCTGTTGTGCCCAGATTTATGGATTGTGTAGACTCCACTAGTACTGATGATTGGTCATGGTAATGTTCTAGAAGAGTGTTAAACCTCCCATATTTTGATGCCTCAAAGAGGTTTTCATCATCAAATGCATTATTTATTTTTACTTTTTCAAGATCTAATGCTGCCATTGAATGGTTTTCACCATTAGATCCATTATTCCTGTTTTCAATTTTGCAACTAAACGATTTGACACCCTCCTGCCTCAAAGCGTCATTATGAGATTTACGATTAGAACTTGTGTTAGGTTCATCACAACAAAGGAAATTTATGATAGCATCATCATTCTTAAAGATTGGCACATTTATAGGTTCAGTTGGTTCCCAGTCAATAAGTTCAAGATGCATCAAGGGTAATAAGTCATCAAGTTGAGTAAGGTCAATGGTTGTAGGTGTTCTATTAGCCAGGTTGGAAAATTTGTTAGTGGGAAGTTTGATTTCTATGATAGTACTCTCCTCCAAGTTGTCTATCTCACTTGATGTTTGTTCGTCCTCACTTGTCATCGATATTTGGTGATCCCAATACAAGTGGTCTAATTCCTAAACTTTTTCCCTTTTCTAATGTGGGTATATACACTTTGATGAAATCAATTTATTTGTTAGTGAATGATGTTGTAGATAAATGATCCCATTCATACTCATTGGAATCTATTTCAGATCCATCTCTCATTTGAAGAATCCTTTCTACCACTTACTGAGTTACTTCTTCTTTCAATTCCCCTATATAGCCTAATCTTGTTTTGTCTTTAGGCTAAAGTGTTAGAGGTTGACTAGGTTCTATAATGCCATCTTTTCTCTTGCCAATTGGTCCTTGCCCTTCATAACCCATTTTCTCTAAGATAGCCTTTCCTTTTCCATATTGATATGTTCTTATGTTGATATTTGTTGATGTTGATGCTTCATCGTCTTTGTAGAGACAATTTAGAATGGCCTTGTCTTCTGATTCATCCTCTAAAGTACCTAGTTTTACAAAACTTTCATCTAGAACCGTGATGGGTTGTGATGATCATTGTGTGTTTGTTGTGGGTTGTCCATATGATTTTGGAGATGGCAGAAATTGTGAAAGACACAAATATTTCTCAATGGAATATTCTCCCAAGCCCTTGTATTTTAACTGGATCTTGTCTATAAGTTGTTGTGATAGAGTATCCAAGGTACCTTCATTGTTTGATAAAGTTGAGTTAGCAACAGTCATGTCCTTTGTCTGGTCCTTCTTCTCAACCCATTTGGATATAAAATTTAGTTTCTTTTCACCACTGGATGAAGTAGAAGTGCTAGCTTCTCTATTTTGGGGCACCAAAGTGTCATGTTTTTCTTTAAGCGTGTTACAAGTCTGGGGATTATTTTAGTCAGTTGAAATAGTGACCTCTTTTCCATTGACTGGAAATTTCAAACACTAATGATATGTTGAAGGTAGCACTTGCATTTCATGGATCCATGGACATCCCAAGAGTATGTTATATGTTAGCTCTTTTTCTAACACTTGGCAAGCTATGTTTTTGACAATCAATCCCACTTGAATTGGTAGTGCAATCAACCCCTTGGAAGACCTTTCCTCTTCATCATATGCTTTTATTGTTATCTTTCTTTTGGCATCAATAGTGTTGTCATAATAGCCTAGTGCATGAATTATTTTTAAAGTACAAATATTTAATCTAGTTACGCCATCTATTAAGACATGCTTGACATGATGTTTATGGATTAAAAATTTTATATACAGGGCTGCATTGAGTGGGTGATTTAGTGACACATCATCTTGTTCAAAGAATGGTAAACAATGAGGCATGGTCAGATGTCCCACCATAGCTTGAAATTGATAGACATCCAAATTATTGGGTACCGTTGTGGCCACTAGAGCTTGGTCTAGAACTTCCTTATGTGATGGTGAAATTTTAAGAAGTTCCAATATGGATATCTGTGCAGGTATCTTTTGCAGTTGATCCACAATGTTGTATAGATTTGAAGGGGGAGTAGTGATTTTAGGTGAAACTCCTTTTAGTATCACTTTGGATTGGCCCCTTGTCTTTGCATTGACTAGTTGATGGTCTTGTGTTTCTCTGATTTTTATGATGTTGATTTGGTTGTTGGATGTGTTTATGTTTGAGATCACGTTTAGGGATACAATGTCATTGATGTTAATGTTATCTATTTCATGATCAATGGCCTTATTTTTCTCAACCTCATAAATGCAAAGAATGGTGGTGTCATATATATAGTTTACACTTTTTCCTTTATTGTTTGACGAAGATTCTCCCTTTTTTGTAGTTGGGTAAAGGATTTGTAAATGCATTGTGATCATTGTTTGTTTGATGTCCTTCGACAAACACCTTCTTTGCTTCAATCAAGTTGTGTATCAGATGTTTTAATTGCATACATTCATTTTTTTTATGTCTTTTATTTTCATGAAAGTTGCAATAATCAGCATCATTTTACAAAGATGGTTTCACTTCCGGCTCCCAATTTCTTGCTTCTGGTAGAGTAATAAGTCTATTTGCAATAAGCTCTCTCATTGTTAATTCCAAGGTTTTTCCTAATGGTGTAAATCTTCGTCGATTGGATTGTCTTTGATATGATGGTGGTTTATATTCCCCATTGTTTGGATTTTTGTTTTGACTGACATTTTGATTGATTTTTTGATTGTTCTTTACAGAAGTTGTCAAATTAAATACTGGTTTTGAATTGTGTGTGTCATTTGTAGCATAATTGTTTCCAGTATTTCTATTTTCCTACCAAAATTTAGGCTTATCATTATTTCCATAGTGATTTGAGGATTTTGCATTGTTTGATGTATCATTGTAATGTTTAATCACTCCTCTTTTGACTAAGGCTTCTTTGATTTTAAGCCCATTTTCAATTTCTTTTTTGAAGGTAGGTGGACATTGCAGTTCAAGCCTATAGCTCATGTCATCATTTAAGTTGTCGATAAATAATTCAATCTTTTCCTCTTCAAGTATAGATTGAGGATATCTAGCAAACAAATTTTTCCAATGATATAGGAATGATAGGAATGTCTCACCCTTCTTTTGTTTCATGTTGTATAGATTTTTTATGGTTACGTCATGTTGAATGTTGAAGGAGAATTGTGTGATAAACTTGTTGACTAGTTCTTCAAAAGATCAAATTCCTGGTTTTAATTTGGAGAACCATTCCATACAATGACCTCCTAAGCTCCTAGGAAATAATCTCATTAGGTAAGTATCCTCTTGTACAAACTCTAGGCTCATTGTTCTAAATTCTCTCACATGGTCAATTAGATATATTTTTCCATTGTACTTGTCATATTTGGGGAATTCACAATGTCTAGCAAAGGGTATCATTTCTACACATGGATGAAAGGGATAAGGAAAAATAGCATGTAATGAATACCTCTTTGTGGTTCCCTTTTGCATATCCTAAATTTGTTGTTGTAAAGTTTGCATTTGAGAGGTTAGAGCAACCACTTGATATGTTTCTTTGGGTGGTCCAGTTTCAGCTGTTTTAGGTGTTTCCACTAGTCGATTAATGTCAAAGTCTTTTGGAAGTTTGGCTCCTAATTTAGCTAGTATCAAAAGGTATTTATCCATATCTTGTTACAAAACCTTTTCCATGAATTTATGGAAGTTTAGATCTTGTTGTACGGTTTGGATATCTTCTTGGTTTATTTCATTTGCATTAGTTTGGTGGAATTTGGGAAAAGGATTTTCTTTATCCATGACATTAGATGTTTCAATTTTCTTTTCCCTAAATTTTTCTTTGTAACCTTGTCAAAATTGGCATACATGTATTTGTTAATTTCACTAAAATTTGATCTTCTACGTTTGGTTGAGTTTCAATTTGATTTTAACAAAGTTGAATAGGTTGATATATCCTATTGATGAGACCAAGTTAAAAATCTGATTATTATGTTCTATTTCATGATTGGAGGATGATAAAAATCTTGATGATGAAACTTAACCTATTAACCAAGATTTGAGTTTTGATAATTGGACACTTTGTAGTCTACAAGATCTGGGTTTATGTTGAAAAGAATTTTGACTTGTAAGAACTTTTTTTGTTTCAGGTCTAAGACACTGTTTGGATTGTAAAAATGTTTCTATCTGATAAAAACCCGAGTTTCTAATGCCAACAAATTTGAGAGATGTTTCCAAAAAATCTCTATTTTTCTGTTTTGTGGAAACACTAATACAAAAGGAAAAAGTGCTAAAACAGATTCCAGAAGTGCTATAAGATATGGTAAAAGTGTTTTCCAATAGAGTAAAAGCATTAAAACATATTGTAGATGCACTAAAAAGACTGGTAAATTTTTATTTTTTGGTTATGGTTGGAAAATGTACTATAGAATTTGTTTGAAGCCCTAAAATAGGTTGTAGATATGCTATTTGAACTGTGGATGTGCTAAAAGATAGTGAAAAAGTGCTAAAACAGAGTGTGTAAGCACTATTTTAGGACTGTTCACAGTGTTGTCCATTTGTTATGGTTTTTCTCAGTAAAAGGATTGATCTCGGGGTGTAATTTTCTAAACCATGAACTTTGTGATAGGGTATTTTGCTGGTAAGTTTTTTATTTTGATAACAAGCCTAATGTTTTCAAAAGTTTCCTCTATTGTAAGAACTGATCTAGCTTGTTGGAATATTCTATCGCTGGTTGTGGAATGGAAGACTGACAAATGGGTCGACTATGATTATGTTTTTGTGAAAGTGCTCTTCTTTCGAAATAGGCTTGTGAATACAAAGGTTCTAAGGAATAATCATCAATGTATCCCCTAGAAAAGTTGTGAAACCTATGGATGAAAGTTCTATGTTGAAGCATTTGATATAAAAATTGTCTTCTTTCTAAAAGCTTCTTGTAACTAAGTTGTTTGTTTGGTTTTTTGACTCTTTTTGCAAGGGATTTCTTGACAAAGTTTGTGGATTTCCAATCCCTAATCATGAATTTTCACTAGTTGATTTGTCAAACTTTTTGTGTTCTTTTTGGATGATCTTTATCCGATTTAATGATTTGAAGACACAAAAAGAAATTCTAGAATAATTTTTTTAAGTCCTAAAGTCTAAACAATAAGTGTATGTTCGAGAATCAAACATGATCCTTCTTGGTTTTTGACATAAAATAGAGTTCAAGAAGACTCATTCTTAAGGTCAAAAAGGTCATTGTTATACTCAAATGGCCTACATCTTAAAATTGCATCGACTCACACAACCATGTCACCCCCTAGAGGGCGCTCGTGTTTTTGTATTTTTTGGCACATACTCAAAGTTAGATTTCTCAATCCCTTGAGAAAACAGTCCTTGGAAATTATATGGTGGGTTTCTTGGGGGAAAATTCTTCCCTCCCCTAGCACCATTGAGTATTACAATGTTCAAAAACTGACAAGTTGGATACTACACTATAGTTCATAGATAGGGTATCCATTTGGAGCGGCAAATGATAAAATCCCTCAAGAGACCTCCCAACCTTTAGAACAAAGATTTTTCGGATGGTTATCTTTCACACTTTTGATAAATGAGGGTTTTCCTAGATTTACTTTTATTTTATAGTTGGTTGGAAAACCTGGCTTTGGTTGTTCCCACTCAAGTTGTTCCCATAGGGTGAGTACTTTTTCCCACTACAAAAGGCCTTCTAAAGGATTTAATAAAGCATAAAATGCATGGAATTAAAGAATGATTTTGTAATTTTGATCACCTAGTTAAGGGGAGAGGATACTCCTATCACCACACAATCATAGTAATCAATTGTTTAATTTTAAATCCAAAAGGATAGTTTGTTATTCTATGTGAATGTTTTGCTTCATAGAAGACATGATGTTAATTTTAATCAAAAATAGCAATATATGATGACTACCCTAGGATTGACATTTTTTAATCCAAATGACTACCCTAGGATTGGTTTATTTTAGTCCAAATGCATCAATGAAATTACTGGTTGCGGTCGCATTGAATCTAGACAACAAGTTATAGAATCGCTATAACAGAGTTCATAAGCACCACTTAATTGATCATAAGTGCTATAGAAATTGTGTGAAGCACTATAGAATTCGTCAGAAGCACTAAATTTTTTTTTGGAAGCACTGAAACAAGATTGATCATGGAACATTCAACCGTGTTGGAAGCCTATGGTGGATGTGCTAAATAGTCTTCCAAAGCACTAAAGTTTTTGTCAACTGCGCTAAAACTTTCAGTGGATGTGTTGAAATAGTCAAAAGCACAAAATTTTTTATCAAAAGCACTACAAAATCCGTTGACTACACTAAAATAAAACATGCCTGAATCCTATACAAACACTTTTCAGAAAAAAAATGTTTAAAATATGGGGTCAGGCCCCATGGTGGGTGCCAGAAATGTAAGTGTGAAATAAGTAATGAGTAAATAATTGAAAACACTTCTTAATAAGACATTATATCAAAGATCTAAGAGCAATTAAACTAATTTGAAAGCACAAATCTACTAAAAGCATCATATTGTTCTCTATCTCTAAATATTTATTAAGTCACATGGCTCTCAGATTTGGTAAGCACTGTGACTATTAAAATGTCAATCTAGAGAATGAGATGCTACTAAATGCAATAATCTAATCCTATATGGAGATTCCTGAATGATATTATAAAGCTACTATAATATAAATTGACATGAAACTTGATAAATGGAAGCTACAGTAAACTATGATGCAGACATGATATTGATTCTATTGATGCTATGATTGCTATTACTAAATGATAATGCTATTGCTAAATGATAATACTATTTCTATGATGCTATGATTGCTATGATTTTTGCAGAGTAAGCTTGCACAAAGTTGGGATCCATTTCCTATGGAGGAAGGTTGTATTTATATATTTATGTCAACACATTTACAAAGGGGCACCAAAACAAAGGCTTGGATTTGATCTGGAGGATTGAATGGTGAGAGACAAAGAATTCTAAGCTTGTCATGGGGATTGTTCCTCCCCAGAAAAACATCTTACCAGAGGATAGGAAGAATTGGAAGAAGAATATTTGAAGAGGATTTCCTGTAAGTTTTTTTCAAATTTGTTTTTACAGCTTTCGCGTGAATGCCAATTGAATATCTAATTTTATTGTTGAGTGAATAGAGGAAATTACATTTATTTGAACATTTGATTTATTCAAATTTAGCAAAAGAGAGTAATTAGTTTAATAAAGAAAATATAGAAATTTGTTTATTAAATAAATATAGAAGAGATGTGATAATTAAACAACAAAGTATGTAAACTTGTTTATTTAATTCATATAAATTGATGTGATTAAGATAGAATAAATGAATAAATTTAGAAGAAGATGATAATGATAATAATTAAATAAAACAAACTATTTAAATTTGTTTATTTAATTAAGAGGAAATAATAGAAAAATGTGAACTATATAAATAAATATTTTTATTTATTTAATAGTATAATAATTAAAGGTTAATTAATCAAATAAATCATATTTAATTAATTAGATTATCTAGACCATTTTTAGGTGTATACAGTTTCAACTATCATAGTGTCCCAAAATACATTGATAACAAAAAAGAGAGTAACCTCTAATGTACAATGTCCATGTGTATCTATTTGTAATCATCACAATGCAAAGATCTTGTTTTTTTTGCCCTCTTGCATCCATGCATTATTCTTCTATCCAATCGTAGAAAATTTATATATAATTCAAAATAAAATGTGTATCTAAGTTCTTAAAGTTAAATGTAAATAAAAACAAGTTCAAAACTTTTTTCAAATATTAAATTTAAAAATACATGATCTCTCCCAAAACACTCTATGTGGACATGGGTTCCTCCCTGAAGATGTGTTGACTGATGAGGCCTACTATTAGTTAGTTTTTTGTTATTTCAATACATACTTTTAGACACCTCCAGATACTTATTTCGTATATATCCCTATAACTTTACTATATTTTATGATCATTATGCAAACTTGGACCTGGTTTAAAGACCATGGAAATATGATTATGATATGAAAATTATTACATGGTTAATACGTGGATATGTATGAAATACAATGAATATATGTGTTTAAGTTATGGTTATTAGTATTGTGTAGATGTTGTGTGAACTAATTCTTTGTAGCAAAGGAGCCCACATCAACTAGCCCATAGCCAAAGGGAGTTTCAGCAATGATGCATGGAAAGTTAGAAGAATTAAACAACTGCATAATTGGAAGCATCCATATTGTGCAGGAGTCATTGATATACAAAGACACACCTATTGTATGTAGAGGTAGTGGGATGCCTTGGGAAGATTTCTCCCCTCAACTAGTGAATCCATAGAGGATATTGGTGATTACAATGATTAGAGAAAGGATATCCCTAAAGAAGGACCTTCCCTTTCACCAATATCCCTTGCAAATATAGAGGAGACCTTCCAAACCATGGTTGATGCAATGGTGTATGACCCACCAGAACATGTGACTTTTGAGTTCCCAATCACCAACCAGGAGAGGCAACTACCTTGAAGAATATACCTCTTTCAGTGTTGCATGTCTTCTATGGTTTAGTTGCTAAGGATTCAAATACTTTCTTGTTCGAGTTTAATTTCTTTTGTAGGAGTTATGACTACAAAATTGATGCACACATACTAAAACTATTTCTAGCAACCTTGAAGGATGTTTCCTTAAGATGGTTTATGGGTCTAGGCAAAGATGTTCCAAATTAGACCATGATGAAGATAAATTTCCTAGAAAAATATTAGGACTATTGTAGAGGGGTTCACAAAAGAAGAGATGGCATTTTTAGAATGTCTAAAAAGGAAGATGAACCATTTGGGGGCTATTTAGAAAGGTTCTAGTTTTTCTTAAAGAAGAATCCAAAAAATAGACTCTTTAAAGAATCCCTAAAGTTGGTGTTCTTGAGAGGATTCAATGATGATTGTATTGATGCCCTTAATCTTATTGGGTCAGTAGATGTATCACAATTTCCTTTTGAAAAAATCCACAAATTTTGTAGAAACTACTCAAGAACCTTCACCAATAGGAGAAAGGGGGAAAGAACATCTTCCTTCAGCAACACGTCTAATGGAGTCTCAAGAGTGGAATTGAGTAACTTGTCCAACATGAAAGAAGATATCATAAGCCATTTCACTATCCAATTGGACACTCTACATGTAAATAAAAAGCAAGAAGAGGTAGAGGAAATCCTCATTGAATATTGCCCTAACTACAAACAGAGAAAAGCTAATTGTAAGTGTAAAAGGGTAGCAAGCATTACAAAGGATAGACTAGGGAAAATGGATTTTCAAGCACTGGAGGGAGAATATGGACAATTGTTCTACATTGCACAAAGGAGACCATGGAAACCAATACAAGTTATTCCTCAAGATCCTTTGAATTTCAATACACCATTTCCTATTAGAAATCAAAAATTCTCTAGTTGGAACCCTCATCCTTGGGAAAAAACACAAAACCAATGAAAAAATCCCCAACCAAAATCGAATCAACAACAACCCATATGGCCACAAAAAAAAATCAAGCATCTAACTACAATCCCCAATGACCACAGAAAAATCAATGGCAACCTTAATGACAAAATGGTCTACAATGGTAAAACTAAAATATAAATTACAAGTACCTAGAACAACCTTTACAACCACAACAATAAGTTGCCATGCCCAATCTATCAAACCCATCATCTCAACCACCAAGAGCACCTCAGCTATCATCCCAAAATGCACCTAACCCAAATAAGAATCCTACACTAACGAGGCTATTCATTACCAAACTTATGGGGTAGAGCTGAGTGATGTCCACCTCAGGTAAGGGAAAGCATTTTTTGGGCCTTCATCCCCTCAAATCACTGAGTTGGAAGATGAAGAACCATTACCAGAAACCTTGGACAATCCACATGTGGAACCTAAGTCAAATTAGGTGAACTAGACAACTTCAAGTCCATAGCCTCCATTCCTTGAATGTTTTCCTATTCAAAAACATCAAAACCAATTTGAAACTAACCTATTAGGACAACTTTAGGATGTGTGTATAAAGATACCTCCCATTCAATCCATCAAGGACATTTTAATTTACACAAAAGAAATGAGAAACCTTTGTCTTAAAAGACCAAGTAGAAAAAAGGACCCTCAAATTGTACATGTCTTAAGGAATCTTACTGACATTATGCTAGGGAACATCACTAACCCTAAATATACAAACTTTGGAAGCCTAGATGTGGATGTTAAGATAAATTGTACCCTCATCAAAAACACCTTGATCGAAATAGGGGTAACCATCAATGTCATGACTAAGGAAATAATGTAGCTACTACACTTGTAAAACATTAGACCTACACCCATTGTGTTACAGTTGGTAGATAGGTCCCAACAATGAAACTAGAAAGCATCATTGAGGACTTGGTCATAGCCTTAGATTCATGTGAGTACCCAATATATTTCATAGTATTGCACCCAAAGACTAACCTTGCAAGTTATCCCCTTATTCTAGGAATACCATGGTTAGCAACATCTGATGCATTTATATGTTGTATATCTAAAAGTATGATTATCTCAAATGGCATTGTGACCAAGAGGTTGGTCCTCTATCCACCAACCCAACCTTATGCAGATTTATAGAAGACTATTTTTCCTACCCTACATGAAGGAGATTAGTATTCTTTGCAGACTCTCATGACTATTGAATGAAACCCTCTATTGAGTAACCAAGATGAAGATGACTTAATTTCACACATTATATATAATAACTATGGTAGGAACCACAACAACAAGAATGTCTCTCATGTTTGTAGGATCCTCTATAGAATAGTATACCTACTAATACATCATAATAAGTATCCCATCTTTTCCACTCTTTATTTCAACGTGTCCCAAATATTGGTGGACTTGATATTTCATCTGTATAATTAGCATCCAAGACTTTGGAGATCATGTCAGGAAAAATGCTAAATGTTAATAGTGGATTGACTGTTGAGCAACAAACTTCTCTAACCACTGTCTTTTGCAAAACATACAACAACCTTCACATGGGACTACCATGACATGAAGTGGATTGACCTAGACCTATGCATGCATACGATCTACATAAATGGTAGTTTAAACCAATTAGACAACCCTAGAGGAGAATGAACCCTGCACTAAGAGACATAGTAAAACTGAACTACAAAAATTACTTGATGTAGGTTTCATTTGCCATATTTTTGATAGTCAATGGATGTCACCTCTAGTTATTGTCCTTAAGAAAGGAGGAAAATGTAGAGTATGTGTGGACTATAGGGAATTAAATGCATCCACTAGAAAAGACCACTTTCCACTACATTTCATTGATCAAGTGTTTGATACCCTAACAGGTAAAAATTACTTCTCCTTTCTAGATGGATTCAATGGCTACAACTTGATTAGAATAGCTCTAGAGGATCAAGATAAAACCATATTTACATGCCCTTGGGGTACATATTCCTATTTTTTTCTTCCCTTTGGACTATGTAATACCCCAACCACTTTCCACAGGGAAGTGCTAAGCATTTTCTCATATTTGCACATGACTCCATGGAAATCTACATAGATGTTTTCACAACCTATGGAGAAACCTATAATGAAGCACTCAAAAACTGAGAGAAAGTTTCAAAGAGGTGTCAAGAACACAACCTATCCCTAAGTCATGAAAAAAATTCATGATGATGGCCCAAGGTATTGTGCTAGGAAATTTTGTATCAGTTGAGGGGATTCAAGTGGATCCCAATAAAATTGAAATAATCTGCACAGTTCCTATGCTACAAAAGAAAAGAGATTTCAATAGTTTTCTAGGACATGAAGGATATTATAGAAAACTCATTCAGGACTTTAGCAAAATTGCAGCACCTTCATTTTTTCTACTCACAAAGGATACATAATTTGAATGGACCATAGAATTCCAACACTCTTTTGAAACACTCAAGACAACACTAACAAAAGAACCTATCTTGAAGGACCAAATTGGACTATTCCTTTCCATATAAACATAGATGCTTCTAAATTTTCCATAGGAGAAGTACTTAGATAGAAGGAATTTAATAAGGAGTATGCCATATACTACATTAGCAAGAATTTACAAGGGGAAAAACTCAACTACACCATCATAGAGAAAGAGATGTTGATAGTTTTTTATGTAATTAACAAGTTTAGGCACTATATCACAAGGTATCCATAATTTATTCACACTAATCATAGTGCAATAAGGTATTTAATGAATAAACATGTGGTTGGTGGAAGACTTGTTAGATGGATGCTATTGTTGCAAGAATTTAATATCACCATAGTGGAAAAAATTGTCTAGTGGTAGATTTTCTATCTAGATTACCCACTCAATTACCAAAAGGTGTTATTGATGATTCTTTTCCAAATGAAAATATATTTTCTCTAACATTGTAGAAACCTTAGTTTACTGATATTACAAATTTCCTAGTAGTAGGGTAGATACCACCTCATTTTTCCTCTAGAGAGAAGAGGCAGTTGGTGCACAAAAGATGTCCATACTCTTGGGTAGTTGGTTATTTGTTCTATACAAGTCCAAATAATATAATGAGGAAATGCATAAGAGAGGATGAGGTCTATGAAATCCTCAAACCCTGCCATGATGAACCCTATGGGAGACATTTTTCAGCAAAGAGGACTGCACTTAAGATTCTCACCACTAGCTATTATTAGCATCCTCTTCATAATAATTCAGTTAAATGTACAAGGAGTTGTGACATATGTTAGAGGATGGGTAGACCAACTAGGATAGATGAGATTCCTTTGCAACCATAGTTGGAACTAGCACCATTTGATAATGGGGGCTAGACTTCATTGGCCCATTATCATCGACATTCAATAATGAGTATATCCTGGTTTGTACAGATTACCTAACAAAGTAGGTTGAAGTCAAAGCATTACAGTTTGCTAGAGATGGTAATGTAGCCAAATTCCTATATGAAGACATATTCACAATGTATGGAGTGCCAATGGAAAGTGTGACTGATCAAGGTCCACAGTACACGTTAGAGTTGATTACCAAATTAGTTTATGAGTATGAAATAAGGCATAGGAAATAAACATCCTATCACCCCAAGCCAATGGGCAGGTGGAATTAAAAAAAAATGAGATTGAAAACATCCAAAACAAAATAGTGCATATTCATAGAAAATATTGGGCAACCAGGTTACCTGAGCTAGTATGGTCCTATAGGACAACATGGAAGACAACAACAAGCTTTACAACTTATGAGTTGGTGTATGGTAAAACAATAGTCCTACCCATGGAATTTGAATACAAGACACTTCGAACACTAGTTGAAATGGATATGGATTTGAAAAAATCACAAAAAGAAAGAGTACACAATCTAAATGGATTAGATGAGATTAGAATGGAAGCCATGCACCACACTAAAATTATTCAGAAACAAAGAACAAAATGGCATGTTCAGTTTATAAAAACAAAATAATTCAGCATGGGTGACTGAGCTTTATTATATGACTCAAGGTATAAGGATTATAAAGGGAAGCTTCAATCACAGTGGTTAGGACCATAAGAAAGAGAGCATGTTTTCCCAAATGGAGCAGTCAACTTGCACACAATAGATGTAGTTCAACTTTCACTATTGGTCAATGGACACAAACTAAAAAATTATAAGAAGCCAAAAAAAAAATGTGATTTTAATCTTTCTTTAATGCATCACTATGGACCAAGCAATGATTATGATAAAGACATACTACCACCAAAAGAAGACTCAAAAGCACAAACTACAAAATCTACAAGTGAATCAACAAATGAGCTACAGAGCTCACCTACTAAGATAACTCGAGTATAATTCACTATCCACCTTCACATGCACACAAAACACAAGTGACTTAGTTGACAATTCTTTTCAAAGTACACTCCATGATTCCATAAGGACTTATAGCTTTAGGAATAAAAATCGGCACAGTTCAAAAAGGGACCTATTGTTAAAGGACACACCAATTAGCAAATTCAAAATTTTCTACCAACTTAATTGCATTCCATCCATATACATTGCATTTTCTCATACATTCAACAAATTTCAATTCATGACATTCTATATAGCTTCATAAACACATTCCATGTTGCCTTCGTTGATTTCCATGTATTCAATAAATTGTCTCATATTACATAAGCCATACAATCTGTAGCCTTTCCTTACCACACACCACCCTATCATTTCATCCATCACATATTGAAATTAAGAAAATTTCAAATCATGATTAAGCTATGAATGCCCCTAATCAACTTCACACAAGTTGAGTTAAGTTCGTGCTTCAAGTTGAGTTAAGATTGATTTTAATTGTTTTTTTGATATATTTTCATTTAATTTTGCATGATTCATACTCATTATCTTATTTTCACTATATGTAATTAAACCTCTAGCCTAATAAAGTAAAATTAAGTGAGGTCACTTAATGACTTTAGTTGGGGAGGGAGAATACATTTTCCAAGGTTTTCATTTTCACCACCAAAAACACCAAATACCTTTTTGCCTTTCTACAAATCTTTTGTCATCATCCCAATTCTGAGCCATAACCTAAGCCCAATTTAATTTGTAACAAACATAGTATAAGTAGTTGGCATTTGACAATTGAATTTCAAGAATTCAAGTATAGCAGATAGGATGGATTGGTGATGTTAAAATTTTGAGTGGAATTTGTAGAATTTAAGTAGAAAAGAGTAATTTACCATCATAGGAGAAGATATTATTCATAGAGAACCTTCTACACACTAGTATATATTAGAAGATAGGTTAGTCTTGGATATTTTTAGAAATGTAGGATTGTTGGACTATTTCTTGAGGCCGACAGAGTATAATAAAGCTATGACAAAATAATTTGTAGAGACACTGCAACATGATGAGGCCATTGTTAGTGTAATGCCCTCCCCAAGATTAAGCTAATAAAATGTTACAAAGTAACTAAATAAGAGATGTAAGTAATAAAATAGAATAATTAAAGATAAAGTACTAAATTTAAAACTTGTGTAATGTTATGAATTAATAAAAATAATGATGAAGTCTTGTACGCTCGAAATGAATTTTTTTTCCTTTTTAAAATCAACATTTCTATTCCAACTTTAAACTAATTGACAACATCATTTGTATTCATCTAAATGACACATAAACATGAAACATATTATTGATAAGGTTAAATTTAAATCTTCATGGTAACATAATCTTTGAGAACATCCATATTAGTATTACGACTACCGAACTTGGTTTCACTCAATTTGTTGTTCTAGTTTTAAAGCAGGATATGATAATATTTTAATCATAAGTTTTATTTAGTTCACTAGGTTTCTCTAATTTTTTGATATGTTCTACAAATATTGGATTTCTAGAAACCCTTTAAATTTAATCATCTAACTCTCTTTTTTCATTTTGTGTGAACATATTTGTAAGATTGTTTTATGACAGATTCTTATTGTGAATAAGGATGTCAATGTTTTCTTAATAAATCATAATTGATGATCTAAGTTAATGAAATATTTGAATTTTTTTTCTAATATTAATAATTGAAAAACCCATTAAATTATATATTTCAAAAGTACGTTTAACACTTCTTATGATTAAATATGTGAAAATACTTTTAAATAGATTATTGTTTGGAATAGCAGCAACAATATTGTAATATCAACAATTGATTAATCAAGTGGGATAAAATGAGTCTTTGATATTTTTTTCTAAACTTATTATTGATCATTTATATATAGAATAAATACCCTAGAATATACATTAGAGAATTTACTCAAATAAAATTAAACATAGTTGGAAAATGTATGCATTAAACTTTTACATATCAACTTCCTATACACAAAATCTCTCATCAAAACTTGGTTTTTTCTAAGTTAATATTATCCTTTGAGTTTTATAATCCTCCAAGATTTTTTTTATTTTTATTTTTAAAAAAAAAACCTTTATCCTCCCCATTCCATTTTAACATTGAAACATAGAAAAATGGAGAGTGTAACATGTTTGAAAGATGGATATTATCATGAACTCTATTCTTCCTATTTCACTCAATTATGAGGGTAATAATGCATAAATGGATATCAAAAAACAAACCTAAATGATATACCAATCAAAAGGTAGCTTTTAAGAGGGTCAAATGTTGTGTACCTTTTGCAAAAAGCACTTTTTTGGGCCTCACTAAAGACTCATTCGCCCAATGGTGAATGGGTCCTAGCTAGGGTTCTAAAAACTCAATTTCTAGATTTTGTTCTTCAATATCTACAACTCCAAGCTCCAAGTGTTCAGCTCCTGGAAGTTAGAAATGAATTTTGTAGAAGACATTCTGTGATTTTGCAATAAAGATGACAACTTTGATAGCTTTGCAACTTTGACAATTGTTGTTCTCCAATTGATTTTCAACCTAAATCCTACAATCACACATTAAAGGAGAAGAAAAAAATTGTTTTGTTAGGGAATAGTGGTTTTCCTTGGTCAAACCCCATTTTGGTAATTAAACCTTGAAATGAAATAATGCATAAAAGGAAAGATGAATGAACAATGTAATGTCAAAACTCACTATTCCTCAATTGAACCTTGAATTGAAAATCTAAAACTTAGCATGAAATGGACTCAATGAGTGTAGATCTTGATCATGAGCTTTACATAAGATAATGGATTTGAACACTTGAACTTGATCACCAATGCTACATCATCACTTTAGCTCAACAACATGCATGACTTTGACATGACAAAATGGATCCTTGATTGCTGCAATAAACTTTAATAATCTGCCCTTGAATGCCTTTGAAATTCTCTTGAATACTCTCTTGATTATAAACTTGCTATAATTCTTGAAGATTTGAAGTTGCTAGTATTGCTTAGATGAAACTATGTGAAATAACCTTGTATTTATACTTATCTTATTCTTAATTCCCAAAGTTCAAATAACACAAGTCAACATCAAATCTAGGATATCAAATCATTAAAATACTACCAAAAACATATTCCAAGGGGGGATCCTAGGGTTAAGTGAGGACCCATTTTCCATGTGGAAAATGGGTCCTAGCATACTTAACTAGGATACATTTTGAGTATTGTGAAATGTTATGTGGAAAAGGGGTCCTAGGACCTAGTGAGGACCCATTCACTAGGTGGAAAATGGGTCCTAGGTCACTAACCTAGCACACATACTTTGTAAAATTAAGTGTTGTGTAATATCATTAATGAATGTCGAGCTTTATCCCTCAAAATATGCAATTAATTAGGCTTGGATTTGAATTAAAGGGGCCAATTAAGGAATATTAACCTCAATTAATTAATAAAGTCCTAGATTAATGTGAAAGTGTAAAGATACACTTTACAACATCCTAAATAAGGAACAATTAAGTTTTTTTAATTAAAAGGGGCCCTAAACTTAATGTGAATGTTTAAAAAACATTATAACACTAAATCAAGGCAACATTAGGCTCATTTTAATAATTAATTATTCCAAAATTAAGTAAAAAGTGATACTTTTTTCATTACTACATTTTCCCCCTCACTTTAGTAAGAGTATGACCCCATGTCAAACTCACACTAAAGTAGACATTCAAGACACTTATGTATGTAGCAATGACAAAGATACACAACCATACACTATCAAAGACAAAGAAAAGATCAAGCCTATAATATCCAACATGATGTGGAACACAACTAGACTATTGGTTTTGCGATCACTCTAGGGTAGTGGAACCTCAAGTCATCCACTAGGTGAGTATCCCTCCAAGAAGGTGGCTTAATGAGAAATTCATGCCTATGTGTCAGCTCTCAATATACTTACCATACCAAAGCTATCCCCCTGATAACTCCAATAAGGCACCACTCACATTCTTGTTCATGCTTAACAAGCTACATTATGTTAAGAACCCATGCACATGGAAAGGCTCCATAAGCAAGCAAGGTGTGTTATGATAGGTGGCCTTGAATTGGGGTTTTTTTTTAGCTTTACAAGGTCAGCAAGTTGTGTTATGCCAAACACTTATGAACAACAATGTTAGTAAAGGTTTTCGTTCAAAGGGATTTTTACTTTGTTTGTGTAAGGTCTTCTTCTTAGGGATCATCATGCCTAATGTCTCCAAGAGAGGACAAATAAAGAGTAACATATAACAACTCAAGGGATGCCTCATGTCACATCAAGCCACTAAGATAAATTCATACGCTAAGAAATATTGCACTCTTGGAGAACATCAAACCTAATGATGCCACAAAGAAAATTATGTGTCACAAGAAAAAAGAAAATTGCACCATGAAGCATGCAAAATTTTGAAAGATATTATCAATGTATTTCCCCAATTTAAAGCGGTTTCTAAGACCATTGTTGTGAGAAATCGCTTTAAAGTAGCCAATGTTCTATCCCAAGACATGAGAGCATCCTCAAAAATCCCTATGCCAAGTCATATGTTTCTAAAATAAAGCTACATCATGAAAAAGGAGGGAGGGGTTGCCCCTGAAAATACTCATAGAACTAGAAGAATAACACATAAAGATCAAAAACAAAGAAAAATCCTTTTGGTTCAACATGGAAGAGACCTAAATGTCTTGGAACCTTGCATCATCCCCAAAAGGAAAATAGAAGACAAGCCAAAAGATAAAGTGTTGATGACATATAGAAGAATGTAGATACATATAGAGGAATGCACAAAAAGAAAGAGATACATCAAATGAAATAGCACATGGCATCACATTATGCACATGCAATCACATAAAGAAATAGGAAAAAGAAACAAAGAAAAATACCAGTAAGGCACACATGAGTCAACCTATAACAATTCATCAACATCCCAATCTTGGTTAGTATATACAAAGGGTCAAAAACTAGAAAAAGGGACAACAACAAGTGTCGATCTAAAGGAAGCACCAAGTTCAACACTCTTTTTAGGATATTTTTCATTTAAGCTCATAAAAGAGGAAAACAATGTATTCAACTCATTATGTACTTGTTCATCAATCTTTGCAATATCAATTTCATCATCTAGATTAATCACAATAGGAGGTTGAATGACAATGTCTCTAAAAGTCTCTTGTTTATGTTACGATGAGGGTATAATGCATTGCTTTGGGTAAGTTCATACTTTGTTTTTCTATGTTGCTCTTTTCTTCTTTAACTTATAACATACAAGAAATAGCACAGTGTCTATGCCTACACTCTCTAGAATTTCTATTTCATTTCAATCTATTGTCAGTTTGTGTTTGTGTAGGAGCAAGTTCATCAACCATAGGTTTCTTTTCTTCCCTTAAGGGAGGAATGAAAGGAACCATGGGATGTTGCTGAACCACTTTCTCTTTAGCTTTGCAAAAAAAAAAATATTTTCAAAGGCATAATGAGATTGTTTTGGTTATCTCGTGGTCTCTTATAGTAAATGGTAGGATGATTTTTCATAGGTTGCTCTTGGATATTTGGAAGGGATTTATGTTCAATCATTGGTTCATCAAGGATAGGTGGCTCAATTTGAGGCATATTTCTAAGGGATAATTTTTCTATGCATTTTGCCTTAAAATTTTCATATGATTTGAAAAAATAGTCCTCATGAGGTCTAATAGGTTCAATAGGCTCTGGCCAAAAGAAATCCAATGAGAAGTTCCCACAGGAAGACATGAGATTAAAGCCACTATGATGCACAGATTTCATTGCCAAAGGGAAACTTTTAACATTTATGCACAATCAACAAGACAACATTCATGGAGCAAATACATGGATAGCCTAACTTCACACGAAATTGGTACGATCACAGAATGATGGTGAATGATACATTTAATGTTTTTGGTCCAACTTTTAAAGAGATATTTATCAAGCCCATCATAGGACAAGCAAAACCATTATGCATTTTGATCCATGCTTTCGGTTTGTCATATGTATCTTGATAAATTTCATGCACAAATAGGAATTCTTTAGTAATCACATTCTCTATACAAATGGGGTCAATTAATATCCCATTAGTAGGCTTGTCATTGATTCTTCCAGCTATGTAAAGAGGACCATCAGGTGTATGTTTAAGTATGTCTTTTTGTGAGAAAGCAATATCAAGAGTCATTTTGGTTGAGCCCTTACGAGGTTTAGCTTCAATAAATGCTCTATTATTTTTACTGGTTCATCTACATTTTCATCTTTTATGTTTTTCTCATCTGTTTCAACATTTATCACCTCATTATTTGTTTCACTAGCTTTGGAAAATGAAATAGTGTGTTTCAGCATATGGGATTTGTAAAGATATGTAAGTTTTGGTTAAGAGGAGCTACAAACTTATTACCTTGATCATTCACACCTCTAATTAGAAGATTATTAGAATCAATGAGGTCTTTTTAAGACACAATATTTTGTATCATGTCCATTTTGTTGATGATAATGGCAATAAGAATTCAGTCTAAAGCCTACGGGCAATGGTTTATTAGGATCAGGAGCTCTAATAGGAGGTAGGGAAAGCATATTCTTTTCTGTGAGTTGCAACATGATATTATGAAGGTTATTGGGTAGAGTAAATTTTCTATTCCTGTCCCCAAAGGCAAAAGGATTTTTCTTCTTTGTGAAAGCCACTTGGTTATTAGCTTAGTGACTTGGTTGAGAGGAATTAAGTTGTAAAAATCCCCTATTTTTCTTCTTGAAAGGTTGGTAACTATTTTGAGTTGTGGATTTAGACTTTTCAAGATGGCTAGGAGGATTTTTCACATCACAACCATAAACTAAATTTTGATAATCACGAAGGGCTATACATAGTTGTCTGAAGGATGGGAATTTCAACATCTCAAGCTTGATTTGGATTTTTTTTTGTAAATTGGCAATAAAAATTCATTGAAGGTCGACTTTGGGAATCTTAATGTTTATTTTTTAATAAAGCATTTGATATTTTGTTATGAAATCAGTCACTTTCTCATCATCCTTTTGTTTGCATGTCATTAAATTAGCTAGGGTCATCTTGAGACCCATGTGAATGTGGAAGAAGTTGTAAAAGGCATCAATAAGCTCATTGAATGAACCAATTGAATTATTTGGAAAGGAGAAAAACCACCCTAAAGCAATATCCTTCAATGACCTGGGGAATAGTTTAGCCAAGATCTTATCTTCAAAGATGAAATCACTACATAGGGCTATATAAGCATAAACATGGCTAACAGGATCTCCTTTACCACCATATTTCTCAAATCTAGGAGCTTCTATACCTTGTGGAATTTTTGCTCTCAATATCTCTAGGGATAAAAAATTGGTTTTGATGTATTGTGAAGGTTGACCATTGTTGTTTTGATTTAGGGTTGCAACTTGTTGTTGGAGGGATGTCATGCTTTAAAAAAGTAAGGATAACATCATTATTGTTATTATGAGGTGGAGGGGAGTAAGGTGGATTTGTGTTTGTATGTAAAGGGTGAGTGAAGTGTAAATTGATGAGGGAGGATGGTTGAGGAGATATTGTATTTGAATGCACAAAGCTAGAAGGATTCCCTGTGGAAAGACCTAAGGAAGTGTTGACATTGCTAGTAGGTTGGATTATTTTGGTAACTTGAGTACTATTGTATGTAAGGATGGAAATGGGTATTGTAGAAGGAGGAATTGAAATTCCAACTTGGCTTTGAGTATAGCCCAAATCTTGAGTACAACTAGTCATGGTAGGGATAGTGTTGTTAACATTATGCACATTGGTTGCAGGTATGGAAGTCAAGGGAAATGAAATATGCATGTTATGATCTATAGGTGGTTGATTATCAATAATATTAGAAAGAGAGTTCCATGATGAATGGTATATCGCGGGATTACATGAGTCTCGAACTACATCTCACAATAGTATTGTTAATAGGACACCAAGTTGTAAAGCTCATACAAGTTTCACAAACTTGGTGTGCAAACCCAAAATGGAAAGATGCTTAAAATGCAATGCAATGACCTAGAATGAAATGTGTAAATACAATTTTCATATTCTAAACAAGGTAATTTTCTTATTACACTATGTAACAATCTAAAAATGAAATCTTGTAAATACAATTTTGAAATCACACAATGCACTAAATGTACCAAATTAAGCTAGATCTAATGAAATAAATGAAACAAAAAATTAGAAAATTGAAATAGAAATCTGAAAGCAACAAAAAAGAGCACGAAAATGAAGATTTAAATTTCCAAAAATATAGATCAAGACCTGATCAGGGACTCATTTACCCTAAGGTGAATGAGTCCTAGATTAGGTTTTTGAAGCTGATTTTTAGAGATTTTCAAATCTTTTCTAATGATTTTTAGATTCAGGTCTGCTACAATAAGTTTCAGGTTTAATTTTCTATAAATGAAATGTGAAATGCAAGTTAAAAATGTGACAAAATGATGACCTAAAAGACCTAGTTTGATATGCAATTTTTTGTTTCAATTTTCAAATGCAAGTTTATATGATGTAAATGATGTGCAAGGTGACTATTTTTTGTGTATTTTTAAGATTTAAAGAATGCAAAAAATGCAATCCTAAAAACCCCAGATGAGATGAAAATTTAAATGCAAACTAAACAACCTAAATGAGATCTAATTCAATGCAAATGAATGCAAGATCTAAATCTATGATGAAAAGAGACTCCAAAATCATAAAACTACAATGCTCAAAAAGTTGGGTTCACCAAAATGAAACAAAGAAAAATGGAGGGTGTAAGGTGTTTGAAAGATGGATATTATCATCCACCATATTCTTCCTATTTTAGTTAATTATGAGGGTAATAATGCATAAATGAATATCAAAAACTAAAGGTAGGTTTTAAGAGGGTCAAATGTTGTGTACCTGTTGCAAAAAGTTCTTTTTCGGGCCTCACTAAGAACTAATTCACCCAATGGCGAATGGGTCTTGGCTAAGGTTCTAGAAAATCAATTTTTAGGTTCTATTCTTCAATATCTATGACTCCAAACTCTAGGTGTTCAACTCCCAAAAGTTGGAAATGAATTTTTTAGAAGAATTTTCATGATTTTGCAAGAAAGATGACAACTCTGCAACTTTGACAACTTTTCTTCTCTAATTGATATTCAGCCAAAAACTTTCAATCACACATTAAAGGAGAAGAAAAATGTTGTTTTATAAGGGAATAGGGGTTTTACTTGGTCAAACCCTGTTTTGGTAATTAAACCTTGAAATGAAATAATGCATAAAAGGAAAGATGAATGAACAATGTAATGTCACAACTCACCAATACTCAATTGAACCTTGGATTTCAAATCTAAAACTTAGCATGAAATAGCCTTAATGAGTGTAGATCTTGATCATGAACTTCACATACAATAATGGCTTTGAAAACTTGAGCCTGATCACTAATGCTACATCATCACATTAGCTCAGCAACATGTATGACTTTGACATGATGAAATGGATCATTGATTGTTGCAATAAACTTTAATAATCTTCCCTTAAATTCCTTTGAAATGCTCTCGAATACTCTCTTGATCATAAACTTTCTATAATGCTTGAATACTTGAAGTTGCTAGCATTACATAGATGAAACTATGTGAAATAACCTTGTATTTATACTTATCTTATTCTTAATTCTTAAAATTCAAATAACACAAGCCAACATCAGATCTAGGATTTCAAATCATTAAAATAATTCCAAAAACATATTCCAAGCAAAGTCCTACGCTTAAAAGTGAGGACCCATTTTCCATGTGGAAAATGGGTCCTAGCATACTTAACTACGACACATTTCATGGATTGTGAAATGTTATGTGGAAAGGGGGTCCTAGGACTTAGTGATGACCCATTCGCCAAGTGGTGAATGGGTCCTAGGTCACTAACCTAGGACCCATACCTTGTAAAATTAAGTGTTGTGTAATATCATTAATGAATGTTGAGCTTTATCCCTTGAAATCTATAATTAATTAGGCTTGGATTTGAATTAAAGGGGTCAATTAAGGAAAATGAACCTAAATTAATTAATAAATCCCTAGATTAATTTGAAAGTGTAAAGATATACTTTACAACATCCTAAATAAGGCACAATTAAGTCCATTTTATTAAAAGGGGATATAAACTTAATGTGAATGTGTAAAACACATTACAACACTAAATCAAGACAACATTAGGCTCATTTTAATAATTAATTTTCCCAAATTAAGGAAAAAGGTATACTTTTTCCATTACTGCAAACAAGTATAGTATAACACCTTCAACCATAATTGAACTCTAAATGACAAAAAATTCAAAGGTTCTTAATAATTTTGAAAACCCTCACAAGACCAATATGATTCTCTCTTGAAATCCATAGATTGAAAGCCCCAAGAGAATCTTTCTCTTTTAGTACATGTACCTGAAATACAAATATCCACAAGGAAGAAAAATAATAATATTTTCCAATGGGCTTTCCACCCAACCATAGGATTGAGATTCAATCCACCCTCGAGCCAGGGTTACATAGTACTTCCACAAAATACTTTCCACATAGGATCCACAACTAAAGTGTAACATATAACATCCACATTACTAAACTTGACACATTAAATCCACTAATCACAAGGGTTCCTAGACAAGTTTACACTTTATATACTTTGCACATCACAACATCTTGCTTTCATATTTCATTATTTTAACACACAAAAAGGGCATAAATGAAATTAAACTAAACAAGGTGGAAGACTCAACCAATGCAAACCCCAACACACTACTTGTAGCCACATAAGAGATTCAACATCAAATTTTGCATAGATTTTTTTATAAGAAAGACCAATATGACAACAAAATAATTACAAATCAACAAAGATAGACAACTAAAATGTTTTATATCCAACTTGTAAAAAACTCTCTCCAAGAACTCTCTTTCGTTGTGCCTTCTTCTTCACAAACATGGAAAGAACCCAAAAATGATGAAAACCAAGCATGAACTCAAGAACAATCCAAAAAGAAAAAGAGAGAAAACCCCCTCCTCCACACAAATAGAAAGAATACACGGAAGGGGAAAAAGACAACCTCCTTTTCAACTTCCCAACCACCCTTTCAACTCCAATTTTCGTCACTTTCCATAAGTGAGTAATTAGAGTGGGTTTTAGACTTTATTAAAGGGGTGTCATAGAATAAAAATACCCCTACCCCATAAACCTATCACCTAGGAAACTTTTTAAATAATTAAGACCACATAAGAACTTCATAAAATATAAAATAAGTGACCATATTAATAAAGCAACTCAAGGGACTAATAAAACAACTCTCACAAACACACAACCCATACCACACAAAACAAGGTTAAATCACATTGCCATGACAAGACTAATATTTCACAAGGATATAGTAAAGGAAGTAGCCATGTGACCCCCCTTATCAACATAGACCACTTTTTCTAGCCTATTTACTCAACCAAGAAAGTGTGTCAGTATTATTCATGATTAAGAATAATTTAAAAAATTACTTATGAATTAAAAATTCCAAGAATAATAATCACTAGAAAATTAGATCCACTAATCTACACAGTAACACTCCTTACTCATATGATACCTATTATAGAGTTAGGGAAACATTGAGTGAATACTATCTATTATCAAAATATCACCACTAATTTTAGTAGAATATTTAACTCATAATGTATACCACTATAAGTAACACTAAATATCAATAATTTTCTTCATAATCACACCCACTCACATCTATGATATGTAATCACCTAACATATTGTAATCCACTTAATATACATAATATTATTACCAATAACTAAGCATTTTGATCATTTCATATTTACATAGACAAAGAATGGAACTCATCTGACTATCACAAGAATTCACAACAACCGTTAGATAGGATTAATCAAGAATATGAACATCTTCATAGTGTAGAAACAACCATCACTCATGTTTACTATCCAACATAAAAGAACATAGAATATAGCATATAAACCATCAACAACTAACAGGATCAAGGCCACAAGGGATAGGGTCTTACATTCTCCCCCCAAGGATGGGGTTCCTCTTGCAAGTCCCTAATAGTGAAGGTAAACACAAGCAACAAACACTTATAAATAATACCTTATGCAAAATTTCAATAGGAAAATTTATCTTCCAAATTATTCTAAAATATTAAGCAACTTTACAATTTAACTTTCTACTAAGACTATCCATCCATGATACACAATAGGATTATGGATATCCATTTCACATTACTTCATCTATCACTAATAAAGTCATTAATAACTACATTATATACATGTTCACTTCAATCATCATTACTTTGACAAATCAACCAACCATTTCACAACATAATGAATTTACATCTTAAGCAATCATTCATTTCCTTTTATCATGACAATGCCAACAATTTATGCATAAGCATCACAGATATTGGTTTACTACACTCACACCATCAACACAACACTCACATATCACATGGTTCAAGGGATGGGATTTATGAGGAGGAGTGGTGCTAAATGTCATATCACTGATTTGAAGTAACTATCATCAATGTGTACACATGATACTATTAAAGGAAAGATGGTCTTGAGGCCCTCTATAGGACCCCTCCATACATTTCCTAGTACCTTCCCCTTGTTCGTGTAAGGTTTTTAGCCTCCAAGAAGGAAGGTGCACAAAGAATCACACACTAGGGGAGAATGGATTAAGACCATCCCATATTAGTCTCATTTACATCCCCATCCTCACAAGATAAATTCCCCATTGCATCTGCACAACCATACAATTTTCTAGGGATCCCTCCTAGATATAACATTTTATAGAGTTCACATCACGACACATATGTGAGTAGCTTAAAGAAGCCTCAAAATTAAGAAGGTAAAAATAATATTTCAAAATTTAAAACAAAATTTCAAGAAGTAAAGAAAAATAAAATAAAAATAAATCAAGTACAAAGGAAACATATCAATCCAAATAAAAGCTATTTAAATAAAATTAGGTCCTTGAGGAAAAAGTGACCACACAAATTAAATATCCAAAAATATAATACTATTGGAAAAAACAACAAAATAATCTTCAAAATAATACACATTTCATAAAAATTAGCACATTACATGCACTATGTGACTTTTTCAAGCCACTCAAGGGTGGAAAGGAATGGTGGTTCTCAATCCACAAAGTTAGCAAAACATAGTTATCTCATACCACTTATAACAATATGGTGGTCTTCAACCACAAAATAATCATATAGTAACCAAGCATAGTCTCACACAACCTAGGACATGCCAACCAAATAGCCAAAAACATATATATCTGAAGTATCCTGTAAAGAAGTTATATATACACTAAATGTTACCCAAGAGAACATCATTCACCAACACATATCTCTGTCATCATCCATGTAGTTCTATCATAATCACTATAAATCCTGTAACCTAAGAAATGATATAATATTTTTTTGTCAGATGCCTTACATTTTTTCATTTTATATTCTTTCAGCAATTACTAGATAATAAAAATTAAACAATTGCATTCTTCTCCCTCTATTTCTAACACTACTCATAGACCATGACTAGTTAAACAATTTCCTGCATGTGAATAGACCAATACTGATACCACAATAACACTAAATCTAATACCCACACCTCTTAATATCCAAACTCTATAATATTTGTAGCCTAAGTGGAAGCTCATCCAAAGTTTGGCACACCAAATCCATCCTCAACCGATGGGATACAATCAAGGAAAAAGGTTTCGAACTATGGACCAACAAATGTGTTCCTTAAAGGGGGGGTCGATCCAGCTCAACAATCCAAGGGAGATCATGATTTCTAACACATGTCCATTGGCTAGCACAAGGATGCATCAATCAACAATCATAATGTTTCAATGAATGAGGGACTCCCTCAACCCCAAACAAAGGAGGCTCTCATCCCTTAAGCGAGATCTGCTCCTTAGTCACACCTAAACCCTCATTACACAAACAATACTCCACACTAAACCAAAACACACAACCAAATCATGAAATATCATCACACATAATTTAACATGAGGGTATAAGAAAGTAGATCATCCTAGGTCCACCACACCCTTATACCAATTTGGATACCCAATACCTCAAACTTGAGTCACAAACATAGCATTCACCAATTTCTCACCACATATTATAATTAACTTTCAAAACTTTAGAAACACTTATTAAAAACAACACTTAGCCACTTCGAACCACATAAAGACCACCTAGCACTATCAAAGCATGAATTGGTTTACATTTGAAACAGTTACTAACACCCAAGTACATCACTATCACATTGGATTTTCAAGAAGTAACTCCAGATAATTCTCAATCCCCAACACGACTCTCAAAAAAAACATTAGAACAAAAAATAATTTCACCATAAATAAAAAACACAATATACCACTAAGGAAAAACTCCTTGTTTACAAACATATTTCAACTCATAGTTTAATTGCACTAAATTTAAGCATCATTATTAGAAACAAGATAATTAATAATAATTGAGGCTAGTTTATCTCATTTTCAATCTTCTCCTTAAGAAATTAAGATAATATTTTGCATATAACTTAGCAATACTAAAACATCAAATCTTTTGAATAGGACAACTTTTAAACTTCAAATTACTATCATCAATAAAAGAAAGCAAGAGTTTCATCCATAGTTAAACTTTTCACTTTCAAACAATCAACATTAATATTTCCAAATTTTAGGCATGTCGTCAACATATGAATAACATTGCATTAAATTTATAGAAAAGGGTCACACTTGTCTAAAATTATCAACTCAACTAGATAGTTTTCATAACTAAATTGTAACAATAACAAAATATAGAGTAAGCAGTATTCTCAATAATCAACACCTGTGTTATGGTGGATAAATATATTGTATTGAATTTGTAATGCACAACCAAGAGAGCATCCAATTATGATGGACCACTTACTACAACAATCATTAAATAATTGCTAAAGGAAATGACTTTACATAGTTAGCATCCATCTCTATTATGAAGTAAGTTAAAGTGGTGTACATAACTTTAATTAACTACCTCCAAAATGAAATTTCCCATAAACAAGACTATTAGTTCTTTAAAATCCAAAAAATTAATTTCATATAAATCTCTTTCCTTCTATTCAGTGTTGAGCATTAATAATACAACATTACCTTCTATAATATATTAGAGTTCCATAAGACCAAACTATCAAAGTGTTAGGAAGAGTTGTATACAAAAAGGTGAAAGAGAAACAACAAAGTTAGTCAAGAAATTTATTAATTTTCCCTTAACAATGAAATATTCCCATTAGATAAAATGTTCCATTAACATGGTCAATCGAAAGTGGAGTAACAAGTATTGTTATATACTCACTTAATACAAGAATAATAATCACAATTAAACTAGATGAATACAAATTTTACCTTTATTACAAACTTGTTTTAGAGGTGTAATTCTCTTGAATTATTAAATCACACAACACCATTTTATTATTTACTTAACTTACCAAAATCCAAGCTCTTTTAAAAAAAAATTCTAACCATTAAGCCCAAAATAGATGCTCATACATGATTAAAGGGATATTTCTCATAGCTATTCAAGCAATCTTATTAATCTGTGACTACATCATACAACCATCCTTCAATTGAAGACAACTTGCCAAAATCCAAATTGTTAGTATTCATCATCACTATTCAATCAATATTATAAAGCTTTTATAGTACCAGATTTATCTAATTAAGGAACAAGTTCTCGAAAGAAAACTGTAAAAAAGATCTTCTTGCCTAGTTTTAGTCACTAATTGTGAAATATACCAACATTTCACATCTTCTACTCTTATATCAAATGCTACCTCTAGTTGAGGCTAATATCTATCAAATCAATCTCTAAAGGTCAAATTTCTTACTCAAAGGAGCCAATGAATGATAAGCACTTACATCAATTTCAAAAGTTATAATTTTCACCCAAACATCTATATCCTACTTTTCTCATATAAAATTGGTTGAATCAAAATTATAAGATCAATAAATAATTAAGCAACTCATCAATATCGAATTAAAAACTAGTATTGATAATCCTTTGACTGAGGATGTTGCAACATGTACTATTATCCTACTTAACATTAACAACTTCATGATAAATTATGATTTTTCCTTAATAGGAATCTACATCATTCTTCAATTCAAAATGAGTTTCTTCAGATTCTTACAAAAGCAATTATAATGAAAGAATTTTGCACTATTCCAAACATTTAAAAATCTACCAAGACTCAACTCTAGTAAAAGTGTATAGTATCTCACAATTTTGCATTCAAAGTAAAGGTCAACAATATCCTTTGAAGAGATGGTTTTGAAATTACCTCAAGAAAATGAAACAATCGATGTGTTAGTTGTAGAGAACACATTATTTCTATAGTAGAAGAGGCGGTCATAGACAAGGATCAAACCAAGGAAGTATCAAACAAGGAGAAGAATTTATAATCAATAAGTCCACATAATTATTTGAAGCATAAGCTATAATTGAATAAATTATTAAGAAAAATGAATAAATTATTTCAAATTAGCAATTAGTTGAGGAAGAACAAGATGGAATTTTTTCTTAGTGATCAAAGGGAGATCAATCAATTTATGAATTACTCTCTATTATACTTGTAGTAACAACAAGGATATAGAGATATAAGATGTAAATCAATTTGTTGGGATTCAAAGTTAAATACCTTTAATTCAACTTCGTTAAGCAGGTTTACATACCCATTTATATTTTGTTCACCAGTTCAAGGATTCACTCAACTTGTGTGACTTGGAATGCAATCAAAGTTGTATTATCATGTTCACGCTCATTATTTTTCCTACCTTTTTCCCCAAAGCTCCCAAAGCATCGTAACCTGGTGCTTTGATACCTATGTAATGCCCTCCCCAAGATTAAGCTAATAAAATGCTACAAAGTAACTAAATAAGAGATGTAAGTAATAAAATATGATAATTAAAGATAAACTACTAAATTTAAAACTTGTCTAATGTTATGAATTAATAAAAATAATGATGAAATCTTGTTTTCTCCAATGAATTTTTTTTTTCCTTTTCAAAATGAACACTACTATTCCAACTTTACACTAATTTACATCATTTGTATTCATCTAACTGACACTTAAACATGAAACATATTATTGATAAGTTTATCAATAAATCCCCGCAATTACATAATCTTCAAGAACATCCATATTAGTATTAGGACTACCTAACTTGGTTTCACTCAATTTGTTGTTCTAGTTTTAAAGTAGGATACAGTAATTTTTTAATCATAAGTTTTATTAAGTTTACTAGGTTTCTCTGATTTTTTTGTACTTTCTAAAAATATTGGATTTATAGAAACCCTTTAAATTTTATCATCTAACTATTTGTTTTTCATTCTATGTGAACAAATTTGTAAAATTTTTTGACAAATTTTTATTGTGAATAAGGATGTCAATGTTTTCTTAATAAATCATAATTGGTGACCTAGGTTAATGCAATTTTTGGATATGTTTTTATGAGATTAATAATTGAAAAACCCATTAAATTATATATTTCAATAGCATGTTTAATAGTTCTTATAATTAAATATGTGAAACTACTTTTAAAGAGATTATTGTTTGGCATAGGGGCAGCATTATTGTAATATCAACAATTGATTAATCAAGTGGGATAATATGAGTCTTTGATATTATTCTCTAAACTTCTTATTGATTATTTATATAGCATAAATACCCTAGAATATACATTGGATAATTTACTCAAATAAAATTAAACATAGTTAGAAAATGTATGCATTAAACATTTACATATCAACTTCCTATACACAAAATATCTCATCAAAACTTTCCTTTTTCTAACTTAATATTATGCTTTGAATTATATAATCCTCCAAGATAAAATCAACTAACCTTTATCCTCCCTATTCAATTTTAACTATTATAACACCTTCAACCATAATTGAATTCTAAATGAAAAAACATTCATAGTTTCTTAATAACTTTGCAAACCCTCACAAGACCAATATGCTTCTCTCTTGAAATCCATAGGCTAAAAGTCCCAAGAGAATATTTCTCTTTCAGCACATGTACCTGAAATACAAATATCCACAAGGAAGAAAAATAATAATATTGGCCAATGGGTTCTCCACCCAACCATAGGATTGAAATTCAATTCACCCCCAAGCTAGGGTCACATAGCACTTTTGTAAAATACTTTCCACATAGGATCCACAGCCAAAGTGTTTAACATATAACATCCACATTACTAAACTTGACACATTAAAGCCACTAATCACAAGGGTTCCTAGAAAATTTTACACTTTATATACTTTGCACATCACAACATGTTGCATTCATATTTCTTTATTTTAACACACAAAAAGGGTATAAATAAAATTAAACTAAACAAGGTGGAAGACTCAACCAATGCAAACCCCAACACACTACTTGCAGCCACACAAGAGATTCAACATCAAATTTCACATAGATTTTTTTATAAATAAGACCAATATGACAACAAACTCGTTACAAATCAACAAAGATTGACAACTAAAAGGTTAGACCTCGCCAAGAAAGTTTTCTATCCAACTTGTGTAAAACTCTCTCCAAGCACTCTCTTTCATTGCTCTTTCTTCTTCAAAAACATGGAAAGAACTAAAAAATGAAGAATGAAAAGAAAGCATGAACTCAAGAACAATCTAAAAAGAAAAAGAGAGAAAACCCCCTCCTTCACACAAATAGAAAGAATAAATGGAAGGGGAAAAAGCAACCTCCTTTTCAACTTCCCATCCACCCTTTCAACTCTAATTTTTGTCACTTTCATAAGTAATTAAAGTGGGTTTTACACTTTATTAAAGGGGTTTTATGGAATAAAAATACCCCTACCTCATAAACCTATCACCTATGAAACTTTTTAAATAATTAAGAGCACATAAGGACTTCATAAAACATAAATTAAGTGACCATATTAATAAAGTGGCTGAAGGGACTAATAAAACAACTCTCACATACACACAACCCATACCACAAAAAACAAGGTTAAATCACATTCCCGTGACAAGACTAATATTTCACAAGGATATAATAAAGGAAGTAGCTATGTGATCCCCTTATCAACATTGACCAATTTTTTTAACCTGTTTACTCAACCAAGAAAGTGTGTCAGTATTACTCATGATTAATAATAATTAAAAAAAAATGACATGAATTCAAAATTCTAGGAATAATAATCACTAGAAAATTAGATCCACTAATCTACACGATAACACTCCTTACTCGTATGATACTTGTTATAGAGTCAAGGAACAATTGAGTGAATACTATCTATTATCAAAATATCACCACTAATGTCACTAGAATATTTAACTCATAATGCATACCACTATAAGTAACATTGAATATCAATAATTGTCTTCATAATCACACCCACTCACATCTATGATATGTAAGTGTAGACACATAAAATGTACCAATTGATGCTATACACCTGATCCTAATTCAACTAACATCACTTCATCCTAAATCATCCTCTTTTTTTACCATTTAATCGAATAACCTTTATTTGATTAAATTCATCAAATTTCACCTCTTAATTAAATAAATCAAATTTATCTAATTAAGTCATCATTCTCTTTTAATTAAATAAACTTTTTATTTGATTAATTCCATAGTCCCTCTTTTAATTAAATAATTCATTTTATTTAATTAAATCTCTAAAGTCGTCTAGTTAAATTAAATAGATTTATCTTTATTTGATTTAACACTAACACCATCCCCTTTTAATTAAATAAATAAATCTTTTATTTAATTAAGTCTAAAATCATTTTCATCTCATTTTGATTTAAATTAATCCAAAAGTCTGCATGAAAATTGTCAAATCACCTAATCTCATCACTTAATTAATCAAACTTGATTAATTAACTCCCTAATCACCTAAATCCTCTAGATATTGCAACTTGCACAATAAATCATTTCTTTTGATTTATTAAATCTCTAATTTCCCTCAACTTGGCATAAATAGGGAATATTCCTCCAAATTTGAAAATCCCTCCAAAGGGATGTGTCCTTCCAACAAGGCATTGAATGCCTCTTACATGTCCTTGTGCATTGAGCCAAGTGGTATTTAAGACATTTTTTTCTCCCTCCAACTTGTCATTTCATGAATTTCAAATTCCACTTAATATCATTAATTGGTACATTCATCAAAATGTGCACAACTTTCCTCCATTCACATCTTGACAAATGGCACTTGCCCATTGGATGTTGAATGATCCCACATTCCTCCATTTTGTCTATTCTTCAATCTTATTCTTCTATAAATAGAAGGATTTCATTCTCATTTCAGACACAACTTAGAGCAAGGTTATTATCTTCACATAGAGAGCTAATTTAATCCATTTTCATAGCATTTGCCATCATCTTAGCTAGGTTATTGCAGATTTCATCAAGGAGCTCATTGTTCATCATCATCAGGGGGATCAATCTTCATCAAATCATCATCTATCTTGGAAAGGAGTTGGGAAAGGACCATTTTTCACATCAAAAGGGCACCAATTCCCCCATGGGATTGAGAGTTTGCTTGCATTAGATAGGATTTGATTGTTTTCATTTGTGTTCTTTATTTACATTTCTTATCTTGTGCATTTCAAATGAATTCGATGGGGAATGTTGATTTAACTAGCATAATGATCTAATTGTGTGTGTGTTTCTCATGTTTGTGCAAGTCTAGGATCAACATTCACATTTTGGCGCTAGAAGGAGGGCGAATCAGAAGTTTTCAACATGTTTTTTTGAGAAATTCCATGGTTTTCTTGATGTTTTGTGTGCCTATAGGAAACTACATTACTATTAGTCCAATGGCGCCATACAACGCCGCTAGTAGTCCAATAGTGCCATACAGTGACACTTCAAACTCCAAACTTTGTTGTTGTGCCTTTCCCACCCAAAAATTCAAATTTTCAAACTATGACGCTTGACTATTTCTCTAGTTGACCAGAAACCACACTCCAAACTACACCATTGACTGAAATAGAGCCACAATCATACTCTCTAGAAATTCTACAGTCTGTTGCTTGTTAGTCGAGCAATACCATATAGTGTCATTGACTTCTCCAAACTCTATTTCACTTGTGAACTACATTGTTGGGGTGGAGTCAAAGGCATAAATTCACTTTATTTTGACATGTTCTTTTTGCTTTTGGTCCTTTTTGAGTGATAACCTATTTGTTGTCTTTGTATTTCCTAGTTTTAATTAGTTTTTACAAGTTAAGGAAAGGAGGGAACAAGGACGATTTTTTCATCATGCCATCATATTCTCATTGTATAAAGTGTTTTTAAACACTTTGTGAGAACTTATAATCCCTTTCTAAGGATTTTTTTCATCTTCATGCTTTTAGGACTCACTAATTTTTGTTCGGGTTTAAAAAGAACAAGACAAAAGGGCTTAAAAAGAAATATAAACAAACTTACTAGATTTTGTTTTGGGATGTAAAAAATTGAACAATCAAAGTCTCACACTTCCTTTGGTGCTTAAAAAGAATCAAAATTCTTGCTTTGAAGGATTGAAAATGAACAAGTGCTTTCATGTTTTCTAATCACTTATCCAAAGTAATATCACCTAAAAGACGTATGCACTTCTCTCACGCCTCATGGCTATCTTGAAAATCAAAAATATTTTTGTGATATTAAGTTGCATAAGTGATTACCTCCACACTTCAATTTGGATTCTTAAAATTGAACAAATCTTGTGAGTGTGAGTGGAATATATTGCGTGTGTTCTCTCTTTGTTTCTAAACGATGATCGATCGAACTATGGATGTGTTTTCTCACTTTTTTTTAACCTTAGAGGACCTTCCTTGTGGGGAAAATTAATCACCAAAGAGGAATATTAATCGAAGGGGGACATGCTAAAAAACCAGCTTTCACGAGAATCTCATGGTACTTGAGAAAGTTCAAGTTGCTATGGCAGAAAAGCTTATGTTATATACATGAATCCTTGCATGCAAAGATACTCAATAATAGGTCCTTGCAAATCAATTCCAAACTCTCTATCCAGAGAGAAGCGGGGATTGATATTGTGGCCCTCAGTTAACCTGTTACCCTGCCGATACAATCTGAAGCGAGGAGATTCAAGAGGAAGCAAGAATGCCAATCTCAAGATCTCTGTTCTTACAATGCAACAATGAAAACTAATCTAAATGGTGTAAAAGAATCTTAATAGAAAATGAAACCTAATTTATTGAAATGAAACTTAATCTAGAAAGCTGCCCAGTATCATAAAATGAATTGTACCTGCAAATTAATCTACTATGAAGATTAAACAAAAGGTAATATTAAACTAAAGCACATGCAGACAGCAAATTCACAGAGCTATTGGAAATTAGTGATGAATTCGGTGCTTTTGCAGGTAGGTAGCAAGATTTGGAACTTGAACTTTGAAATGAGAATAGAGGGCTCATTTTACATAGGCAAAAGTGGAATTGAAGGCAAATTCGGAAGCAATGTAGGGATACATAGAAAATAGAAACGGAAATCTTGATTGGAATTCTTTTTAGTTTATTTCCCTTTAAGCTGATTTGTTTCCCTTTTGTTTTCATCCATGAGGATATTCTTAGAGAGGATATTTCATTTTATTTTATTTAATTTAAGATGATAACCTCTCTTTAATAAAAATAAAATACATAGATTGTAATTTAGAAATGAATATTAATAAAATAAAATAAAAATTATTTAATTAAAAATAGATTTAATTAAACCAACTCATTTTATTTAAAATAATATTAACTTCAATTAAACCTAGTATTTTATTTATTAAAAGGGATTTATTTCTTTTGATTAAATAAAATTAATGAAGCATTCAAACCTTAGGAAAAATTGAAACATTTGAAATAGCTATGAATTGATTAAGAAATTTGATTTGAAAATGCGACAATCATTGATTCAGAAAGTTGATGTTGACAAATTAAATAAATGGGGCCCAAAGTCTAGGTGACCATTTTAGGTTGCATACATTTGCCCCTCTTTGACTAATGTGAGGTCGACTCGGGATCACATGCAGTCAAAGAATGAAGTTACAATGTGAGATCGATTTGGGATCACAAAACAACTCAGATGTGAGGTCGACTCGGGATCACATCTGGACAAACATAAACAAAAGGCCTTTGAACATGAGGTCGATTCGGGATCACATCCAAAGTGAGAGATAAGAATCTCAAGCAAGGTTGCCCCAAGAGAAGCAAATGATAAATTGATAAAGCTGAATCAAGGATTGAAGTTTGATAGGCACTGCCCCCTCGTGATCGAAATTGAAATGAGATAGAGGAGAAATAATAAATTGAAAAATTTGATCAAATCAAACAAAAGATAGGGTTCTTGATGTAAGATGAAAAATATAAAAATCACAGAACCCAGGTAGATCAGCAAGAAAATTATGCCCTAAGGTTGAATTAGAAGAAAAGAAGTGGGGTGAAATCGAATGGAAGATAGAAGTTTGGAAGAAATGGAAAGAAATGGAAAGAAGGAAAAGAATATGCCTCAATAAAGAGGATGCATCAAAATCAATCAACTATTTAAGATGGGGAATTTCGATTGAGATCATGAAAGAAGATAAGGAAATGAAGAACGTGATCATATTTGATGAAAAATCCACAAGAAAGATGAAGAAAACCCTCTCAAACCCATAATACAGCCTAAAAGTGCAAATTAACATGAAGTCTAAATAATGCAAGCTAGATGAAAATGCAAAGGTGTACTTGCAATAGGGTAACATAGGTTTTTGTGTGTTCATCATTCATTAGAGAATGTAAGAGAACTTATTTTCATCATTGGGCCATTATTACCGGACATCGGACAATCACACAATCATCACACTAGTCCTGGCATAGCTATGAAGAGTATAGATATGATTTATATTAACACAGATAATGGAAAGATTCTAACATGAGCATCAAAGACATGAAGGTCAAGATGACTACAATGTTAGCTTACCCAATTTAATGTCACAAAACCACGCTCGCATCAAGACATAAACGCCAAGATTACCATGAGAATGGTTGTGCAAAAACATTCAAGGATGATGCCATAAATCTCTTAAGTGTATCAAGGAGACAACAAGAGACATTGAAGAGGTTCAAGACAACACCCACAAGTAGAAAGCAAATAAAAACATGCCCCATGCCCCAAGTCCTCTAGCTATGCATCACGGAGAGACTTATTAGACAAGGACACTCAACGAAAATCAATATCAGTCAGCACACAAAGAAAAGATCATGGCATATCTCAAGCATTAAGTGTTGCAATTAAAATTTTTTAAGTGTGTAAACTAATACTGAGTTCCGAGGATAAGGATTGAATGCTTGCAAGTAGGTAAGATCACATGACCGAACTAGATAAGACCAAACTGATAAGTGTTGAAAAACACACGATGTCAAAGTTGTGTTGAAAAACAGTTTAGATTCAGTGTTGAAAAACAAGTTTAGGGTGTCTAGAGGTAAAGCATATCCAAGAGACCATGCTTTCACCGGTGATGCCCTAGACAAAGACAAAGACCAATTCCAAGCCAGAACCAATAAGGATGAGGCATGATGGAGAAAAGGGCCCAAGTGTGAGGATGCCATGCTAAGAAATAGGGATGCAAAGGTATCAAGTGGCCTTTGTTCCGGGTTTTCACCACCACTTGGGAATTTTTTTATTTTTTTATTTTTATTTTTTTTATTTTTTTTGTATTTTTTCAGCATCATATTTAAATTTTTTTTTTTGGATTTTTTGACAATATATCAATTTTTTTTTCTAATTTTTTCAGTATCATATATCAATTTTTTTGGAACTTTTTTCAGGGTCATAATTATATACAAAGGATGCCCCCAGACAGAACGGGCATCAAGGATAGAACTTCTTCAGGTGCAAAACATTGATAGGCTCAGGGAGCTGCTCCCCCTCTTCAATAGATAGTAGATAGGCACCTGTGCCAAAAGCTACTGTGATGATGTAGGGTCCAAGCCAATTAGGTTCGAATTTGCCCTTCTGTTCTCGGTTCTGTTGGTTCTTAGGATTCTCTCGCAGGACAAGATCTCCTACTTGGAATTCTCTAGGGCAAACCTTTTTGTTGAAGGCTTTGGACATCCTCTTTTGATAGACCCTCATATGGTCAAATGATGCTTTACGCTTCTCATCAAGAAGTTCCAATTCTTGTAATCTCGTGGTGTGATAGTCTTCATCTGTAACTAGACCTTTGAGAGAGACCTGAAGTGATGGAATCTCAACCTCTAAAGGTAACACTGCTTCAGCGCCATATGTGAGGGCAAAAGGAGTAGCCCCAGTTGGAGTACGAATATTCGTTCTATAGGCCCACAGGGCCGGATTTATCTGTAGGTGCTAGTCTCTACCATTCTTATAGTATTCTGTGCAATCTTGGGAATGGTTTTGTTTATGAAGCTAAGGCCCGACTCCTTGTAGGAAATAAATGGAGGACCAATGTTGCTTTATCTTGAATCTTTGAGTTCTTTGGAGTCCTTGTTTTGAGCTGACCTCCACATTAGCGATTGATCTCGAGGATAGCTCCATATCAGCCGGAGATGATATGGTTTTTAAAATAAATAAAGACACTGTCTTGCCTGAGGCAATAGAAAGTGGAACAACCTCTACCCATTTTGTGAAGTAGTCAGTAGCAGTGATAATGAACTTATGCCCACCTGATGAGTTGGGATGAATCTTCCCAACAAGATCAAAGGCCCATCGCTGAAATGGCCAGTGAGATATAGAAGGAATTAGGTCCCTACCTAGAGCATGTATCAGGTGTCCATGTTTCCGACATTTTTCACAAGACTTAGCAAATGCTACTGCATCTATCTGCATCGTAGGCCAATAGTACCCTGCTCTAAGCAACCTTCTAGCCATGGAAAGACCATTAGAATGTCCTCCACATATGCCCTCGTGGACGTCAACTAGCGCTTGATCAGATTCCTCCTTTTCTAAGCACCTAAGAAGTGTTCCATCTAGACCCCTCCTATACAAATCACCAGAGATGAGGGAATGGCGAGAGGCGTTGCGGATAAGGTTTCTTCTTTCAGATCGGTTAAATGTATCGGGGATGATGCCATCATGAAGATATGAGTAAATAGCACCATAGCGGGAGGATTCATGATTGACAAGGGTACAAATGACATGGCTTTCGGGTGAGTCAAATATGGGATATCGTAGCTCTTCCACCAGGAATTCATATCTGGACTCATGTTCCTCTAACTGAAGAAGTGAAGCAAGGGTGGCCATAGCTACTGAATTCTCGACCCTAGGGATTTCTTGAAGGTGACAAAAGTAAAATCTGTAGATCTCAATCAACCATTTTTTTGTAAGGTACCAACTTGTCATCTTTTGTTTGGTATTGTTCATTGGCTTGGTTGATCGGTGGGAATCCCATAGATATGTGGATTACGTAGATATTCCACTCTATAGCCATTTTAGTCCATTTGTCAAAGCCTCATACTTAGCTATGTTGTTTGTGCATGGAAAGAGTAACTTGTAAAATTTAGGAATAGTATACCCATGAGGAGAAACAAACAACACACCAGCTCCAGAACCATTTTGCATGCATGAACCATCAAAGAATAGTTTCCAGGATCTTTCAGTCATGTACATAAGATGCTCATCTGGAAAGTTGACTTGAATGGGCATATTATCTTGAATAGGAAAATTAGCCAGTTGATCTGCAATAGCTTGGCCTTTGATTGCTTTGCGCTCAATATACTCTATGTTAAATTCAGAAAGAATCATCATCCATTTAGCAAGTCTACCCGTGAGAGCAGCTTTACCGAGCAAGTATTTGAGAGGATCAATTTTTGATATGAGGTGTATGGTGTGCGTGAGCATATAGTGTCGCAATTTTTGAGAAGCAAACACTACTGCAAGGCAAACTTTTTCAATACTAGTATAATTAACCTCATAAGAAACAAGAGTGCGACTAATATAATATATGGCCTTTGCTACCTTGTTTATCTAATTGAGCCAACAATGCCCCATTGAAGATTATGTTCGTGAGACGCTATAAAATGAGAGGTTTTCCTGGAATGGGAGGCATTAAAATGGGAGGATTTGCCAAGTATTCTTTAATTTGATCCATGCTCTTTTGGCAATCCTCATTCCAGACACATTGAACACCTTTATGCAAATTTTTGTTGAAAGGTTGTGCTCTATCTGCCAATTATGAAATAAACCTCCTTATGGATTGAAGGCGCCCTTGAAGACTCCTCATTTGGTTGACATTTTTGGGAGGTGGCATGTTTATAATGGCTTGAACCTTTTCAGGGTCCACTTCTATTCCTTTAGCTGAAATGATGAATCCCAATAATTTGCCAGAAGTAACACCAAATGCACACTTTTTTGGGTTTAATATTAGTTGAAATTGTTCCATGCGATCTAGAATCACTTCTAAATCAGCCAAATGTGTTCCTCTTCTCTTAGACTTAGCCAGGGTGTCATCCACATAATCTTCCATATTCTTATGCATCATGTCATGGAAGATGGTTGTCGTAGCTCTTTGGTAAGTAGCTCCTGCATTTTTCAATCCAAAGGGCATGACATTCCAACAATAAATACCCCAGACACATGTGAATGTAGTCTTTTCTTGATCCTCAGGAGCTATCTTGATCTGATTATACCCAGAAAAACCATCCATCAAAGAATAGATCTCATATCCCGCTGTCATGTCCACTATCATGTCTATGTTAGGAAGTGGAAAATCATCCTTTGGGCATGCTCTATTAAGATCTCTAAAGTCTGTGCAGATTCGAATGGTTTTATCAGGTTTAGAAACAAGTACAATGTTGGAAATCCAGTCAGCATAGTCTATGGCTCTAATGAATCCTGCACCAAGGAGCTTTTCTAATTCAACTTTCACTAAAAGAGCTATATGAGGGTGCATTTTTCTCAACTTCTGTTTGACTGGTTTCACACCTGGAGCTATGGATAAATGATGCATAATGAGATTAGTGTCCAACCCTGGCATGTCTGAGTATGTCCATGCAAAGTTAATTTCCTTCTTTTGGAGGAACTTAGTATAAGCTTTCTTTTCTTCAGGTGATAAAGATTTAGCCAAGTGTACAATTTTTGAAACTTCCTCTGTGCCCAAATTAACAGCTTCTGTAGGTTCAACCAATACTGATGATCTATCCTGGAAATAGCTTGGGAGACTATCAAGTACCTCATCCGTAGGTGCCTCTGGGAGGTTTTCACCTTTGGATATGTCTTTTATTTTTACTTTTTTTGGTTCTGACACCGCCACATAGTGGTTTTCGCCATCAAAACTCTTATTCTTTTTTTCTTTTCTTTTTATCTTGTGACTAAGGTACTTGATGTCAGGTTCTGTCATACTGGTAGCCGGTTCACTGGTGGAAGAGACTATAGGTTCAATGGCATTTAGATAGCAGGTGATCTCATAGTCATTGTGAAATGTCAAGAGTTGAGGCTCTTGGTAATGTTGAGACCAATCAATAAGGTTGGGGTGAACAAGGGGTAGGTTAATGACTGGTTCAAGATTAAGGATATAGGTGGTGTTATCTCTGGTGACTGTAGAATTGGAATCTGTCAAGTTTCCCTCTAAAGTGTCTAAATCAGAATTTATCCTAGCAAGCGAAGAATCGTCTACTAATGCGACATGTGGGTTCCAATCTTCTAATCTAACATATGACTCGTCAGTTACATCAGGTTGAGAACTATAAGCGTGGACAACATCCATATCCAAGTCAACTGTTGCATCTGAGAGTGAATCCCATTCAAACTCATGAGAGTCTATTTCTGAATTATTGTTGGAGCCTCGTGATGTAGAAGCCTCGAGATTTGGAAGAGGCTCCTCTCTTCTAGCAATTTGCTCAATCATAAAATTATCTGAATTATCACCATCCATTGTAGCTGGGATGGAGACACTATCCATAGTAAATCTTGCATTCATATAGTCACTATCTATTGCAAATGAGATAGGAGGACTATCAATTATTAAATCTCTTGAATCTTCCCAAAGGAGATTTGTTGAAGGTACCCAATCATTTGTTATGTCTTGTTGATTGGTCAAATCTGAATACATGATACGTGTCATCTTTCTTTATCAGCCCACTCGAGAAGTAGAGACTGATTACATTTTATTGTTGTTCACCATAAAGCCTAGAGCCAACCCGGTTTCTTAGACTTCGTGCAAAAAGATCATGACCAGTTAGCAGGTGGTTAAATCTAGCATCTAACTTTGTGACTAAGGGCCATGTCTGGATGGCATCTTCTTGACAAAGTATATCCTCTCCCATAGGACTTAGGAGGGAGAAATTTCATTGTCTTTGGTATTTCCTCTCTTTGTATATCAATCTGAGAACTTATTGGCACCTCTTTTCATCTTGGTGGTAATCGGGGATTCAACAAACAGCTAAGTGTATCGATGTGAGATGATGGTTTCATCTCTGTGAAGACTCCCATATGTCCCTGGAAACAGGAGGCATCTTTGCAAGTCGAGTGGTACCCCCAACCGGAGTCCTAAGGCTTAAATTTGTTTTGTGATCTGCTAAAGTTGTTTCATAATCCTCTGTGCTTTCAGTTAAGAGGGACCTTGAACGATGCATTTGAATTAGATTAATTGATAAGGTGTTATCCACAATTATGCAAATTTTCTGATGTAGAGACTTAACACAGTGGTAGGTAGGCTTAGCTGCACCATATCATGAATCCGCCTGATACCGTGCAAATGTTGTATGCAAAGTCCGGTATCAATAATTTGAAACAAAGATGTCTTTTCAAAAGCTGTTGGGCGTCGGCGGGGAGGAATGTATAGAACTTTGTTCTGCCTCATCATAGGCCTTTATGGTGATCTTCTTTCTAGTGTCGATCACTTGCTCTGAATAGCCCAAAGTTTTTAACAAATTCAAAGTACAGATATTTAACCCAGCACCCCCATCAATCAACACGCGCCTAAACAGGTTTTATGAATCATGACTTCAATGTGAAGGGCAAGATTGTGTGGATGGCTTAGGGATTTGTCATCATCTGCAGAGAAAGAAAGGTAATGTGGGCTAGTAATGTGATTCACCATGCCTTGGAATTGGTCTATATCAATGTTGTTGGGGACATTTGATGTGCGCAAAGCGTCCTCAAGGATCTGCTTATGCCTAGGGGACAACTCTAGAAGCTCTAAGATTGAGATATGTGCTGGAGTTTTCTGTAACTTATCTACAATATTGTAGTTTGGTTTGAGAGCAGTGGCGGACTTTATAGTGACATTCTTAGATGCCACTTGCTTGGATTTGTTGGATGGACCTGAACTAGGCCCTCTGAGAATAATAGGGGCTTGACTCCTGGTAACAGCATTAAGGGCTTGGGAAGATAACCTAGAATGAGGACCTCTCAGCACCACAATGGGTTGGTTGTCAAAAATAGGGGGAGAGTCATAACCATGCGGGTCTTTACTCCTTATCATATTAACACTTAATCACAACTTACAACATGTTTATCACATTTTCTATGCATTTAATATAGAGTGTAGTTGATTGCGGCTTGCCCATTATGATTTAAGTTTCCCTTATTAAATGCAATTAGAAGCCGGGTTCCTTAAAAGCCTTATGATCGGCATTGGTATTTAGGCCATCAACTTGTAGCTTTCCACTTTCTATAAAATCTTGGACGATATGTTTTAATTTCCAACAGTTTTCAACAGTATGGCCAGGGCCATTATGAAATTTACAGAATGCCTTGTCATCCCACCAATGTGGCTTAGGATCTGGAATGTGAAATTTTGTAGGATCCTGAGGATGTGCCAAGTTGTTAGCAATGAGAGTTTTGAGAATATCCTCATATGTGTCACCCAATTTGGTAAATTTCCGCTTCTGGTTTTTGGGCCTTTCCTGATATCTTGGTTTACTTTCTTGTTGTGGAGGTGCATTAAGCTTCATTGCTTGCACAGCCTTAGTCAAATTAAGAACACTTTGATCTCTTGATTGGGAAGAATCCACAACTCCATCATTGACAACTTGTTTGTTTTTGTTCCAATTGTTGTTCTTCCTTTTATCCTTATTGTTGTGTTGACCATTGTTGGTATTATTGTTATGTCTGGTCAAAATTCCTTGTTCTTTTAGAACATCCTCAATGTGGCATGCAGTTTCAATCATGGTATCAAAGGAAGTGAAGACTATCTTTTTGATCTCATGTCTCATTTCAGGCACCAAATTACTAACAAGTATGTCAATCTTTTCATCCTCATGGATCGTCCTAGGATACCGAGAGCATTGTCTCCTCCACCTTTGCAAGAAGGTAACAAAGGGTTCCTCTGATTTTTGTTTCAAGTTGCATAGGTCCAACATAATGTAGTCTTAATGATTATATGCGAAGTGTTGAGCAGAGATCTATGAACAAGTTCTCTAAAGAATCTTAATGAGGGAGTGATATGGTAAACCATTCCACATTGCTTGTCCTTTAGGGCTCCTGGGAACAACCTCATCAAATAGGAGTGCATCTGATGGAATTCAAAGCTCATAGTATAGAAGTAGCACATGAGTAAATTGTGGATCACCACTGCCATCATATTTATCGTATTGTGGGAATTCCACCCTCTTTGGAAAATCTTTCATACTCACACTCTCGTCGAATGGATTAGGAAAAATTGAGTATAGTGAGAATGAGCTCTTAGGTTGCATCATTTTCTCCATCATTTGCTTCATTTGGTGGATTTCTTCCTCTTGAGAGGGATTTTGCTTTTGTATTTTGTTGTCCACATCAAAATTATAAGGGACTCTGGCACCCTTGTTGATTAGACTTTCCAAGAATTTATCTTTGTTTTGTTCCAAATACCTCTCCACATACTGTTGGAAGATAGGCTCTTGTTGTATTCGCATGAAGTCTTGAGTATCAAATCATAATGTGAGCTACCACCTCCATGTTGGGAACCAGGATGTACATGTTGGGAGTGTGGTCTTGAATTTCTGGGAGGAGTTTTCCTCCTATAGTGAGCATATTGAGAGGCCCTTCTTCCTCTAGGACTAGGAGATCTAGAAGGGGTCCTTGACCACCTTCTACTTCTTGGTGTTTTGGAAGGGGTGGAGGGAGGAGAATTATGTCCACTGTTAGCACCCCTTGTATTGTATTGTTTGTTTAATTGGTGGGCTAACTGCCTATCTTGCTCCTCTTGAGCGAGTTTCCTTTATACTTCCAATAAAGCTTGGCTCTCTTCCTCAAGTTGTCTAAACTTTTCTTGCTTTGTAGCTTGTTCATCTAGAAAGGCTTTCTTTTCGCGTTCAATTCTTCTAAGCCTAT